>JASAMV010007724.1:0-60896 GCA_030248065.1 Rhynchonema sp. JSB1_4
TAACTAATAAACAAAAACATTTGAATGCCAAGAATAAAAGCAGAGCGCCAAACTACGCTTACTCATTTGTTTAGTGGCAATCATAACGATTTAAATTTTTTGCACTTCTTTCTATAAGCCCAAACTTGTGTAAAATCATGAAGCCTCGGGTAAAGTATGTTTCTCTATACGTCAAAGTCACAGAAAATCATTTTGCATGCTCTGCTCTGCTTTCAAATCTTTGTTTAAAGGTTTAACATCAAATATTCATCAAAATGATTTATATAATTTTAACACACAGTCAGTGCTTTACACAGTTACCAATAACGGAAAGCTTGTGACGTATGAAAAACACCGTGCTGTTTCAGAACAAAAGAATTTCAAAAAACAAACAAGTTCCACTTTTTCGCGATGCTTTTCTTACGTTTATTAGCAACAGATGACTATAGTCATGATGTTGTTAAATTGCTCGTATGGCGGCGCTGCAAGTCTTACATATTATACATACACTATGTTTGTGGGAGAATTTTTGCGGCTGGCTTGCGAAACAACAAGCGAGATATTGTACAAAAATTGCATAATTTATTGAGGCGGCGATGTTTACAGAATATACAGCGAACATAGACAAAATACATGGATGGAATAAACTATATGCAAAGGTTATTAGCCGTTGTCGTTTCTGAAATTTTTCCGGCGGTTGGCCGACAAAAAGCGGATCAGTTTCATGTCTGATAAAAGATGTACAAGATGCCGGTTTGGCTTTTTATTGATATGTGGTTAATTCACATCGCATAGTGAATAGGGTATTTGAACTCGACACCAATATTCTGTTAGTACTTCTCGCGTTCACTCAGCGCTGCTACTGGCTGGACGGCTTTAGTTGACAATATCGAAAGTTGACCATTCTATCAATAGTCGATGGTTGGTTCAAAAGGAACCTGCGCAACACGCTCGATACCTGGAATATCTAGAAATCTTTTCGCTTTTTGCCCCCGCGACCGCGAAATTTCCACGAAGAATAGACGAATCTAGCACGCGAAGTGCGCAATTTTCGGTTTTGGAATATTCAGGAAGAAAACAACACAAGATCTGGCTCCCTTTCTCTACTCTCGCTGGCCACTCATCGTCCCCTTTGCTTTGACAAAGGGAAAATGGCCCTTTGCCAAGCCTGGATTGGTTGTGTAGCTTTCTGAACAGCCACCAGAACGGTAAGACGCTTCTGCAGGCTCTAAAAAAATTCATCATAACGCATCCAGAACAATAATATCCCCGATTGGAGGGGCAAAACATTTGTCAAAAATGCTCGTGGTTTCATAACGTATGGTGGGGTGGGGAGGACTTTTTAAACGGTGTAAACAAGAGTTGGGTGTAAAGGTCAATCGAAAGGTCGGAGCGAGAAAGTTGGTGTAAACTTGACACATTCCACGTTAACAGTCGACCGACCTTTACACCGACCTTTACACCAACTGTCGTTTACGCCATTTCGAAAATTGGGGTCACAAAAATTTATAAAAAAGCAATCAAGCAACACTCTTGTCACCCCAAACAAGAAGCACTCTGCTCTGAACAGTTCGGGCGTGTCAAAAAAGAGAGCACGACGTTAATTTTTTGGGAAGTGAAAAAACAGGTGGTGTTTATTTTGCCTTTAATTTAGTAAACACCGTCGAGTTATTTTTCTGAGGGTGGGCGTAGGTATTATTTCACACAAGCGTGCGTGTGGTTAGGCGAGCGTAAAGTTTTCTAAAACAACAAATTTATTTCCCTTCTTTTTATGGTTTGCCTGGCGCAAACAAAAAAGTTGTTTTTGTGCGACGGAGTAATGGTGGTTGTAAAGCAATTTTCGACAGGTTACAGATTGTGGTGCAACGTTACATTACCCAAGTTTATGCGAACTGCGCAGAATCATATAAAAGCAAGCGAGGGTTACAAACACAAATGACCGGCACCGAAATTGGTGATTGCGTTCGGTCCTGTGCCATATTATACCAATAAACCTCGTGTTTTTTAGTGCGTTTGTAGTACTGTAGTTTGGTCAGCGGTAAAAACGTATCTCTGCCAGACAACTAACAAATACTGGTCTCACTAAATTTCGAATGTTGATGCAAAAGTTACGTGACCAACATAATCGACAGAGTCTAACTCGACACATTAATTAGTTAAGCCGATAACATTCACGCCGAAGTTTCGTGTTCAATATAGGGTGATATTTTCGAAACGGTGTAAAGGTCAGTTGGGTGTAAAGGTCGGGGAAAGCTCGGTCGACAGCTCAGTGTCATAGACCTCGGTGTAAACTTGAAACATTCCACGTTAATAACAGGCAATGTTTCACGTTTACACCGACCTACGCCGACCGAGCTTTCGACCGAACTTTACACCGACCTTTACGCCCAACTGACCTTTACACCGTTTCGAAAATTCCACCCATTGATACATTTTTAAATTAACTGCTGAGAAACACACACGGATAATCAACGTCTTTAATCGACATCTTGTGTGTTGGTTTGAAACGTCAGCGTTATAGCTTATTCAAGTTGTTGTTTACCATAGGGTATTTGTCAAGATGAACAGGTAAGTTCCGTTCAATAACTGAACAGAATAATTCGATTAACATAATCAACTTGAGCGTACATATCTGTAATGTACAATGCAAGTTTGTGCCGCACCACCTGCTGTGGCAATACTACACAGGACTCTACATACTCTACATATAACCTTTCCATAAATTTCAATAAATATTTTGACAAGCGCTCTGTGTTCCGTCGTCATTTTGCCCTTCTTCCGCGTAATGTCCTTGGACATTATGCTATAAAACCGGTTCATTAACTTTAAAACTGTCCACGAATTTCCCCTTCAAATGAGAACGCATGACAAACTGTCGAAAATTACTTTTTTTACGATTGCATTCAGTTAAACCATTCACGATTACATAATATGTATACTACACGGGAAAATAAATTAAAAGTCAAAGTTTGCAAGCCGTGTTCATGGGGGACCAGAAGAGATCATTATGAACTGCATTACATTACATTACATTTCACACACCAAGTTTGGGAAACTTTTCACGAACATATTTCAAGATAAAAACTTGCAAGCGCGTGTTGGGTTAATTCGAATTTGTTGCCTCCGTGTGCAGTTTATCATACGTTATGTTTTTTTGCATCGTGAGCACTTGAAATCACAACTGAGGAGTGCTGGTAGTGAGATTTCTGTCGAAAAAATGTGAAAAGTCCTTGTCTAGCGCTGGAAAGTGTGGCTTGGGCCAGCCAGCGTGTCCCCAGTTCCGCGCACAATGCAACCAAGGTTTCGCAGTCGATTTTGTTTGGCTCTAAGCTTTTACTCTTCACAGAATGAGTTAGCTCACTTCAGCAGCACCGAGCGAAGCGAGAATGCGCGTTTTAAAAATACCAAAAACTTTCTGCGTCGGCGCCGGTGGTGTACGCGCGACTTTAACGTAACGTGCTGTACGTATTACTACATAATGAAATGCACATACGGACAGGGGAACTACTGTCAAGTACAGAAGCAAAGAACAACATTGGAGGTTTTGGTAACACAGGGTGCAAACAGTGACATACCCAAAGGGGCTTCTGAACACAACGAACATTCAAGCATAGCGAAAGCCTCACGTCTTGCACTACCCCACGCAAGTTGAACCAGGCCTGTCCGCAACGACAACATAACGAAACGACGTAAAAAACGTACACAAGGAGCCTCGAACTGTGCGCTTATTTGTCGCCTGTGTTTTATTGAGGTTTCCGCGTTTTTTCTCGCGCTTCACTTTTTGCACTTCCCCCTTACCGACTCCGAACCCATACTGCTTCTGGGTTCGCGGTTTTTGTCTCTTTTGTAAAAATAACTATTATCCGTAAACGGTGAGAATGTCTCAAATCCATCATGATATCCATCGGTCGAGATCGGTCGATCAAATGTACATCACCGCGAAACGACCGCAATCCCGAAATCGCATGCAGTTTATATTTCAACGCATGCCGCACAGGTTGGGTGAAAAAATGTCAAAATTCTGAATAAAATCTTTCGTAAGCGTAATACACCACCTGCCCAAGTGTTTCTTTTCGGAATCACGTGTCGGCCGTCGGCCAAAGTAGATCGACGTGATCAAGAAAGGCACATGGTTGTATGCAGCCCCACATTTTGAAAAAAATGTCAAATTATATTTCTGAACGTATAGACAATGCATCCGAAATCAAGAAATTTTATCTGCTAAATTAAATTCCAGATCCACCAGTGTCGATGACTTACAGCGAGAGATCAATGTCGCTGACGCTGAACTGCGCAGTTCGCCAAGTTTGTGGTCTTGCTTAACATAACCTCCTTTTCTCCTTTACAGCGAAGAATGTTGCATAGGGCGTTTCAAGTGGACATTGCTTGATGATTCAGGCTACAAAGCACTCGCGCACGAGCTAATGTATGATCGCCGCATGCTGACGCAGCCCTATACAGCACACATGATTCGCCGTCCACCCTATGTGCCTGCACTGCCAAGTAGCAAGCCGATTCGATCGTACACAATGCCAGATGTGACTGATTCATGGTATCGGGCATTGGACCCCATGGTGAGACGGGGGTGGTACTTACGTAGGGGTGTGATACTGCCATGATGATCGGATGGGATCAGTGAGATTTGTATTGAATCTCAGCTCCGATCTCGATGATAAAAGGAACCTCTACTTGTGCATCTTTCGTGAGGGTTCTTCAAATCTTAAATGCCAAATCCCGAATGTCATCAATCATTAAGAGGGTAGTCCGCCAGTCTTTAATTACCAACATCGTGACGATACCGTTTACCGCTCATTGTCCGCAGGAACGTCTTTATTGGCGTCGCTATGTGGACCATGACTACCGTCGACCACTTTGGTTCGGTCATCGGCCGTGGGTCTATGAAACTGAAGAGGTCAAAAGGGCTGGTGAAATGTACCAACGTGGACTTATATCGTTGGAACAACTGGAGAAATACTGGATACTGCCAAGGTTAACTGATGTGTCACACTTGAATGCGATTATTTGCGTTCAAAAGGGTGACTGCCTAAATTACCACGGGTCTTAAACCGTCGCCTTTCAAACAGGCCAAGGCCAGTAATTGATTACGCTATCTCTTACGTTCAGCTAACGCATTGGGATGAATTATGCACATGATGAATATTCTGCCAGTGGCTAATCTATCATACAGAGGGCAGACTGTGTGAATACATGAATTGAAACATCATCAGCTACGCCGACTACACGCGCGACGAGCATCAGCACGCTGTGCCCAGACGTATAGCTGATCAAGGACTGACTGAATATCTCACAAGCACTGCCAATAGTTTGTATCGAAATTTGCATCGGTTCGTTTTGCGATGTATACTAATGTCACGGTACTTTTCGTCGTTTTTTCGGTTACTGCAAAGCAGGGAAACTGCATAGTTTTTGTCCAGACTTAAATTTGGTATACAGTCTTCTCTCTTTATATTGCCCTGATGCTGTAGAATGATATATTTTGGTCACAATCAAGAACAGTCAGAAGAATTCGTAGGTTCAGGGCAATAAAGGCAACCTGGGGACCAATGTGTTGGTCAATATGGCACTGATAGCGCCCATTTCTTCTGAAAGCAATGTAGGTCGCTGCATGAGCACAAAAACCGACAAGAATAGAAAATGTCAGTTCTAATAGCGACCGAATGTGCAGGCGCTGCTCAGGTCACTTTAACCCGGGTGGACTGTGTGCGGGGGTGTGACCGAAAATATCGTAATCCGAACGTATCAGAACGACGAGGCTTGACTGTACGTTGATTTCAGTTCGCCCGCGCTGCAGTACCGCCGTCGTGCGTGGCGTCAACTGTTGGATGATGAGGAAAGGGCTGAGCGCAGACAGAAGGCTTATTGGATCACTGGTTCAGTTGTTGGAATTCATTTGTGCAGAATGTTTTTTACTATATTTTGTGATAAAATAAAATCATTTCTTCATTTTTTTACCATCCAGAACGCGCCATCGACGCTCATCGTAATCTCATCTGGCCGTGGACACCGACCACCCCTGATTCGGTATGTGTGGGTGATGTTTCACTCGTTCAATGTCAGAAAGTGTTGTGTGCAATCACGCGATTGACTACAATCGCAGCACCAAATGCAAGACTGTGTGCTTTGTCGGTGGTCAACCTTGCAATCGAATCTGTCTTCGTCACAATGACGTTTTTGGACTGCCTATGTATTTCGCCTGCTTGTCTAGGCGGGTGGTGTACGAGGTCGTATGTCAGTGAGAAGAGAATCACTGCCAGATGAACGCAGCGACCAGAAAAGATCATGCACTAGAGAGCATACAGCCGTAACACCGTGCTGCATTTCCTGATGGAGGATTACTACAGGTACTGTATAGCGCGTAGCCCATTACAGGTGACCACCTATCGTGCGTGGCTGAACAGTCGTCAAGTGCATTCGCGTCCGGGAGTGCTGCACAGTTACGCCACCCCACCCACGCACACCAACTACGGTCTATTTATGCACAACACACCACCGCAATACCCGGCTCAACCGAAGACCTACCCCCATACCGTCACAAACACCCCCTATCATCGCGACCCGACGCATTGGGGTCGATTTGTGGACATGGACTACAGTAACCCGTTGTGGTACGGGCGCAGGGTGTGGTCACGACCGACGTCTGAGATCGACCGGGCCCTTCAGCAATATCGAAGGGGCGAGATCAGCAGGGAGATGCTCTATCGACACTGGCAGCGACCCGTGTTCCAATCGCTTTATCCCAGCTATTCGTCGCCTTATTCACCCCATTGGGCCTATATGTACAATTGATTGATCGATTTAATGATCAAGCATTTATTGTTTGATTTTTTGTATATTTATCATGATTTTGTGCCTGTGTGTATTTAATACCTTATGCTGTTTGCATTTCGCCTGATGCTTTTGGGTACGCCTGTGTTTACACTCAATTAGATGCTTCGTTTTATGACTAGAAACGTGACTGGTTTTTGTTCTCTCTAAACTATTCAGTTCGCTCGGTGACCAAAATATAATAAAAACGCACTTTTGACCGCCGTCCGCGTTTGATAGATTGTGCCAAATTACATACACCCTGAAAATGCGTCCTTTTTGTCAACAACAAACAGCGGAGTCAGTCAGCTGATAAACGTTGAACGCGCAGGAATAAGAAGCACCACATCTGGGCGAAATGTGTATGCGCATCTTACCGTTCAAAACTGCTGTTCAAGAGAGCAGCTTGAGATGTTTTCAATTTTGACGGCACAACAGACTTTTGACTGCTGTTTTTCTTGGTCTGGGTGTTTCGCGAGCGTTCTCATCTATACACCAAGCCGGCTTTTCGCTCTTCAAAGTTTTATCACCGCAAACGAACACTTTTTCAACCCACATTTCTGCGTTCTATGGCCTATACCGCACATAAGGATACTCTGTATGTACGTTTCAGTGCTGTGTATTATTTTCACGGTTGTGCGCTTTGCCTTCACGATATTGAAGTGCCAAACTTGCAAAGTTCAAAACTTTCCAAGCCGACGCCTGGAACTTTATGCGCAGGTTAAAAAACACAGCGAAGCTGGGCTCTGCTGTAGGTGCATCAACAAAAGTGGCACAGTTGCTGGCGAAATGTCACTTTTGGATCATTTTTCCAGACTTGACGTTTTTCTTCGTATAGGTGCTTGAAAGCGCCGGGCAGGTGACCAAGCTCTCCATAGGACGCCTGGTGTGACTTTTTGAGCCCGTCAACTGACTTCATGTATTTCACGTATATTCTAGAAATTTGGTTATGCTTTTAGGCCTCGACTGATAGATAAACACTACATTCTGACGCCCACAGTTTTCTCGGAGCTTAGAGCCTTGGTTGGCAGTTTTTTCACCGCTTTTTTATTCTTGACTTTTGTACTAATGTTTACTTATAACAGACCGGTTGTTCAGTTGTAGACACTACGATCATACCGATGGGCATGATAACAGCGTCCTGTCCAAGTGCACTGGGTGTTGTCTTGTGGACGTGCTTTGCACAAAGGATGATAGATCAATAACGTTTTTGGCCCTGACGCTTTTGTCATTGACAAGGCCCAGGGCGCCATTGCAGTCTGGCATTGGGTGATATTTTCGAAACGGTGTAAAGGTGAGTTGGGTGTAAAGGTCGGTGTAAGCTCAAACGAAAACTCGGTCGGTGTCAGCTCGGTGTAAACATGAAACATTGCCTGCTGTTAACGTGGAATGTTTCAGGTTTACACCGAGCTGACACCGACCGAGCTTTCGACCGAGCTTACACCGACCTTTACACCCAACTGAGCTTTACACCGTTTCGAAAATGCCACCCAATATGGGCCGAAACTGCATCCACAGAGCTAACGCAATGCGTGCCCACAAGGCTAAATCGTATCGTCCTGTCCAATTAGTGCCTATTGCATCTATGCTCAGGAGTGAATGAGTTGGTACACCTGTTGCGGCGTCGTAGGATACCTGTGTATGTACATATAGCTTGTAAACCAGGAGCTGAACAGTTGATAACGTTGTTGTATTGAATATATCAGTATGCTGTCATCGATCTCTATCAACCACTCTACAATCGCCCAACAGTTGCAAAAAAACCTAGAAATTCAGCACAGACCAACTGTTTCCAGTGTGGACAGTTGGACAGTGGTATACATTGCTTTGTTTGATCATCGCTGGAAACTTTCCCTCAGCTTTGATTCCAAAAATCAGCAGGTTAAATGGTGTTGATTACGGAGCTTCGCAATTCGCGCAGCAACATGGTGAACAGCATGGACCGGTCGCGATCCACTGATCGCACCTACCAACTTGTATCACGACCGCGGTCGCCACGCAGTCGGATGCGGTATGTCGACTGATTTGAAATTCAGTATTGCTTTGTTGTAAGTCGTGGTGTATTTTTGTACAGAACACCTTCGATAGAGCCACGCGGACTTCATTCGGAAATGCTTCAGGGGCTCTATTTCGGGTTGAAAGTTTTAATCCTTGCGATCATCATCAATGTGATCATTTACTTGTCACGATAAACGTGCAAAATGTTTGATAAAAGCTTGCTTGAAAAGGCATGATGCAATTCTGATGGCATTTCGTTGTATTGGCGATGGGTTCATAAACTTCAGAAACCACCCCAATGGCATTCCTTTCGAACGGAGCCCTTCTAGCTTCGAAGCCTTCATTGGGTAAAATAACCGAAGCAAAAAGGCCCGATTTGCACAAAAACAATCGGCCATTTCAAGGTACGTCGATGATCCCCGACCGCGACGAGCCTATTCGCACGTGGATGTGAACCGCGCCATTGATGTTGCGATGGCCACGCACAAACTATACTGCCCGGAAAGTTGGTGGCTCTTTTTGGGATCACCGCGTGACCATCTATGGTGTAGTCGCGCTGACGATGACCTGGTGCACCGCCCGTCTGTGGAAACAGACAGCATTGTGATCACACACCAATCGCCAGCACATTTTCAATTTGCAGCGCTGCGCGCGTCCGATACGAATCTGGTGCGTTACACAGCGCCATCCGAGCAGGACCTCGTGCCGCAAATGAAGAAATTTCGGAGGGACCCACTGCCAACCAGACTGTATCCGTGGGAGCGCTACTACAGCTCGACCTACTACGGCTGGCCGTCGGTTGGTGGTCGCTAGCCTGTTCCGTTTTTTGCAAAAAGGGCTGATTTTAACCATGTTTGTTTGGGATTTCTCATTATCGTGCCGACCAAAAATAAACTGTTGTAAGGCCGCTCTCTGACAAACGCGAAAAGCGAAAAGTTCAGCACAACAGCAACTCCTTAACCACGGGCCTAAACCACCAGTGATGCTCAAACAAAATGTTTCAGAGGCTGTTTGGCGTGCGCTGTGGACGATGACTACGCTGAAAAACTTTTCGCTTTTCGCTTTTCGCGTTTTGTCAGAGAGCGGCCTGACATTTATACGTACAAAACCCGCCTAGCTTCCCACAAAGGTTGCTTGCTTGTGGCAGTGCTCTTTGCACGCCAACCGTGCGCACTATGAACATCTGGCTTGAAAATGTTTCTTGATTTTTATAAAGCGAACCTGGAAATTGTGAACAAAGTTAATTACATCGACGCTTGGAGTTGAAAATTAAATCAAACGAAGCCCAACCAATCCTACCGTATCCAGCGCTACCGTCCGTGGTATCGGTACTACGATCCGTACGACTACCGCAACACAACCTGGAGTGGCAGATCGTGGGCCTACGACTACTACGACACCTATGACCGATATTGGATGTCGCCCTAGTAAGTGGACTAATATAATAATGTGGGATTAAGTAAAAATGACAGAGAAAAAATGCAGAAAGTATAACGGGGTCAAAAAGCACTTTCGGGCAGAATATCTTTGGCTGTCTTGGTTCAGCCTTGAATCTAAATGTAAATGGTCTGATACGTTGGTTAGACAGATTAATCGAAGAGGTACAGCATGGGACTGTACTGTATATTCAAAATTGCGAAACCTTTTTCAAACGAAAGTTATCTGACATGGCCAACAATGTATGAGCACAGGTGAGCAAAGCACGTGTTCTTGGGGACGTCTCTAACCCAGTGTGTTTAGTCCTAGTACAGTACAGGTATTACCATGCCCAACAATCATAGATCCGTGATGGCCATAATACAGTCATGGAAGATTTTTCTCACCTTATTTGAAGTGTAACGTATAGTAAGATTAGTATAGGATAGTGTCGGAGAGAACTCTCACCACATACAGATAGAGAGTGCTCGTGGCAGAATGGGAGTGTTGGCCACCCCATCAAGGTATCGTATCTCTCTATCAATAGGGTAAACTGCGTCCCATGGGCCCAGTTTTTTTGGACGTCAATTGTTTCGGTCTGTTTTAGCAGACTGTTTCAACCCAGATTGCCCACTCCCGAAAATCGAGACATCACGCTGTTCGATGCTCGCGGGCATACTCGGATCGTACGTAGGGTGATATTTTCGAAACGGTGTAAAGGTGAGTTGGGTGTAAAGGTCGGTGTAAGCTCAATCGAAAGCTCGGTCGGTGTCAGCTCGGTGTAAACATGAAACATTGCCTGCTGTTAACGTGGAATGTTTCATGTTTACACCGAGCTGACACCGACCGAGCTTTCGACCGAGCTTACACCGACCTTTACACCCAACTGAGCTCTACACCGTTTCGAAAATGCCACCCGTAAACCCGTTCTGCACGGAACGCTGATTGTAAGATGTGCCTAATCAGTAGCATATCCCGTCGTGTCCCATGTACATGTCTTCATTTATGTTATCATGCCTATTGGACAGATGGACCAAACCTGAGGATATCATTAAGGGGAATAGGTACTTTTTTCAAAATTGAAACATCACACAGCTACTCGGCGCCGCGTTCGTACTCGTACCCGTTCTACACGTACTCACCATCGTACTATGTGCCGTGGTACAATCGGTATTGGCGCTCGCCCCTCGACACCGAAGACTATTATGCCAACAAAAGATGGTGGTGGCTGTCGAAGTACAACGATGACTTGGACACGCGCTGGAATTGGTCGTACACGCCGAGCGGACTCAAATACAAGTATATGTATAGGTAGTTGCCACTCGATGTGCGGTGCTGTGACATTATAACTGTACTATACACGACTACTAACGACGAGACGGTAGTGGGTAGTGGGTATGTATAGTGTGTAGTCTCAAAGTGTGGACACTGGTGGTGTCCACACTTTGGCATGCCTGACCCTAGCCATACGTAATGGATCCCAACAAACAACCGTAACGGATTAGACTTGGGCAAATTGCAGAGTAGTTGGCACAGGGCGTTGACGGGTCGAGTGCGTAAACGATCTGTGTCAACCACTATTCAATTAGGGAAATCTAGAAAACAAAACTAACATTTTCGTTCTTCCTCTCCTTTGAGGCTTCACGAACACGATAAAGCTGTCCACCATTTGTTATTTATCACGTTGTGCAAACAAAGATGAAAGTTCCCAGGCTTACCCTGATATCCCAAAAATTGGCACATTGCCAAATTCAGGCAATGGCTGGTCGGCAATCGTCTCTATCGACCCTGGTATCGCCCGATCTACGAATCACTGTAT
The DNA here is from genome assembly GCA_030248065.1 of Rhynchonema sp. JSB1_4. NCBI lineage: Eukaryota > Metazoa > Nematoda > Chromadorea > Monhysterida > Xyalidae > Rhynchonema > Rhynchonema sp. JSB1_4. The sequence goes on from JASAMV010007724.1 coordinate 12,038, forward strand.
CCCCGGTACTCGTCGCCCTACTATTCGCGCTTTTGGGACAAATATTATTGATTATTGATATTTTCATGGGAATTTCATAATCTACATGTAAAAAATGATTTTTGAAGGTTGAAAACTTTGCGTAAAACTGCCTGTTCTTTGGCTTATTGTAGAGTGGTTGACGGAAATCATGAGCGCATGTTCGAAGGAATAGCACATCATGGTTCGCTAAAGATGCCCCCATGTGAACGATGCGTGTCAACTATTCTACAGTTAACCTGTTCTCTTTCATAGGTTGTTTTGTAATGCGATTTGCTGTTGCTTTGACTGGAGACTGCTGCAGCCCTTTCACTTGTAGATCAAGATTTATCGAGAAGTCGTACCTATTTTGCCTTCAAGTGTGCGATTTGTGCGCTTAATTTTTTATTTAAGGGCGGTTCTCCAAGGTGACCAATTTTTACACTTTATTGTTGCGATGCGGGCCGCTCACGTTGTACAGTGTAAACTTAATAATAATCTTTACACATTTTTTGTACATCTTGACTAAAAAGCTTGTATGCTGCCACTACAATAAACGCAAGTCAATTTGTGGTTCGCGTGTTGAGATTCCCACAACCTGGTGTCGGCTTTCCCTCGAAAACACCAATGCTCTCAAAGAACTAATCATACTAAGCAATTTATCCCCTCAAATGTTACTTGCGCTGAGGGAGTTTTGCATGTTTTAGTTGCTACACCTTGATCCGTTTACCAGATCAAGTTTTTTGGTGGAAAACCAGGAGTCAAATGACCTCACCAACGACAGAATAAGTAGAAAACTGTTTTTGGCGATGTTCCAAATCTCACATTCTCCCTGATATTCAGGCAATGGCTGGTCGGCAATCGTCTGTACAATCACAAGAGTGTGTTTCGATTGAATCGACCCTGGCTGCGACCCGTCTACGAATCGCTCTACCCCAGCTATGCATCGCCGTACTACTCGGCCTACTGGAACTATTATTGGGGCTTGAATTGAATATTATTTATTGTATGGAAATCCAGTAGAATTATGACATTATGCTGCATTTTAGATTGGCAATCGCCTTCAATATTATATGGCTTGGCTGGTCGCAGACAGCTGGAGATTTGAGTAGTTCAGAGTTATAATCAGAAATCGGTGTGCCATGTGTTTATTGCGTATTTATGCATGGTTTTTGCTTGAGAGCGACCAATTTACACTTTATATTTCTGACGCGGGCCGCTGCAGTTGTACAGAAGTTACACGACAGAGAATTGTCACTATTTTGGTAAGTTTTTGAATTTTTTGTACAAGATGCTTTACGCTGCCACGACAATAAAAAGAAAGTCGATTGTATCCCGTTATGGGAGTGGACACGAGTTGATCATTCTGAAATGATACGAACCGAAGCGACATTGATGTCATGAAAACCACGCCGTGCCTCCACCACTTAAAACTTCGATTTTTCAGAACTGAACCTCAACATTTTTTACACATTTGATTCTTTCACCATACTACACTTCGTTACAGCTGTTTCATGACACCCAAATTCCAGGTAGCGTCTTTCCAGACCGGCATTACCTGGTTGTAACCCGAACATCTGGTCTTTCTGGCCATTTTTCTTTCCGCCAGAGCACCGGGCTATGTACACTACCTAAGTACCCAAACTGGCAGTTTGTAGCTGCTCAAAAATTGAACTTACACAACTCCCACACCCTGCTGACTTGTGTGACGCGTACAACTTCGAGCTTCGCTTGAAAGTTTTATGCTTCGAGTTTGTGGCGCCCCCATGGTTGAAAGCGGTGCTGTTTGTATTGTGTTTTTCAAATGCAAGAAGCACCGAACGACAAACGACGCGGTAGTGCTTGTATGTGTGTTTGTTGTGAAGAATTTTTCGGACGGACACGGGCCGCGGAGCATGCTATGCGAGTTTTCGAGGTTGCACCACTTTTGAGTTCTGGCTCTTATAGAAAACATCTGCTTCATAACATACGATAGTATAAGCTCGTTTAAAGATAACTTATGCCCAGCTGCCATGCCATGGCTGATGTTTCAACTACAACCGTATAAAAATTTAGCATTTGCGACCGCGACGACTTCAAATACCGAGTTTTCATCATTTGAACTTTTTTGTGCGGTCGCTGTTCGAGACCGGCACAGGCGTTTTTGCTAAATGTCACATTTTTAGCGATTGTTTCTCGCTTTCCCGACAGTGCGTTTGAAGCAAAAAGCACTTGTTTTCAATCATAAACCCTGGTGGCCCAACGGTGGATCCGAACCTGGGTCGTTATAGTTGCTTAATCAATCTTGCGAATGTTTGTGTTATGCTTTTTGTGTGCGTCAGTTGTGTATTATGTTTGCATCTAACGAAAACGCCTGCAAAAAGCAGAATGCAAAATTTTTACAGCGAATTTTATCAAAATATTATAATCAAAATAAATCACTGTCGTGCTGTGTGATCAATCAATAAATCAATAATGGATCGATCAATCGATGGCAGTCTGTATTCATCGATATCGCGACCTCGGTCCTCATCAATCCGACTCAGATATGTGGTTGACCCAAGACCTCGACGCTCCTACTCAGTGGATGACATGAAGAGGGCTGTGGATGTGGCACAGGCTAATCTGTGGATGGGTGGCAGGCACAGCAGTGAGTCAAGGGAGGGGGGGTGGTTGACGCATGTGTGCTGTTTGCTGACACAGTGTTACGGTGTGAAATGTCAGCCATCATATCTACATACATATGTACTATATATGTACACGCTTTTCCTTAGCTTATCTTCTGAACTTAGTGCGACCTACGGTAACGAAATTAAAGAAGTTAGTATTCAAAGTTCGAAGAAGGCGGTTCCCTACCGCGTAGTCCAATCGTAGTCGGTACATTCCACGGCCAAGGTCTGTTCGCAGAATGGTGGTGACACGGGGTTCCAACAGTGTTGACCACGAATTTATTGCCAAACAATGTCTGATACCCCCTTTTTCATGCGTGCGAGCGTCACTGCCAAACCTTGCCGTCTCTCACACCCCCACGTCCCAATTGTACATCACGCACGTCACACCAAAGCCCTGTGCCCGACCCGACAGACCATATCCATGGGAGGACTGGCAACATCTCAGAGGGCCTATGGTTGGTGTTGATTTATTTTTTTAGAAGAATATTTGCGCATTACCAATACAAAAGTCGAACGTACCCGAACAGTTGAAAGGGGCACCTTTTATTCTCGTGCGGGAAAAATACGTAGAACTGCTTGTAGGCACCTAATCTTCGAAACCACGTAACACCAAGTTTGACATCAGTGTGCACCCTTTTCTTCCAATATTTGTGAAAAAAATAGCTTTCTGTCTTGAAAAAAGGCTCACCCTAGAATGTTTCAGGCCAAACGTCAATGGCGTCGTTACGTCGACCCCGACTACCGTAACCCGTTGTGGTTTGGTTATCGGCCGTGGGTCTGGGAATCGGACTCTCTAGCCCGAGCCACTAAGATGTTTGAACAGGGCGGCATTGGACTGGACCAACTGGAAAAGTACTGGACATTGCCCTAGTGAGTGTGGTGAAACATCATTATACTAAACTGTGTCCACAACTTGGAGAGACACGCACTAAGATACTAAACTGGAACGTGGAAACAGGCGGGCATGGACTTTGTTTCTCATCAGCACGCGACTAAACGCGCATGAGAACGTTTTTTGTGGGCCGAATCTACTTTGAAGGCTGCGATTGCGGTTACGGGAAGGCAAGAGCAAATTTTTGGGTTTGGAAGCACTTAGTTTCGACCAGCTTATGGACAATTATTGGTCATTATGGCCACGGGAACCACTTTTATGTTGGTCACAAGGTATTGGAACTCCACCGCGAGCCACTGTCAAACAAAAATTGCCTTGTCTTGATCGTGTGGTCACAGTGCTTGTCCTTCATTGGTACTTGACCTACACCAAATTGCGCGCACACACAGTTACTCGCCGTGGCGGCCCTGGCGATCCTACTATCCACAACCCTACAGTACTCGGTCGCATGCTGATCAGGCCAATGAAGACTATTGGGACCAGACGATGAACTCCGTTTACGCGAGCATCAACAGGAAGTTGGTGTATGCATGTGCATTCGTACTCGGTCATGTTGCAGTTGTGAAACATCACTTGCATATTTTTATTACATCACAACATTAATGAGTTCATGATCACTAATGAACGACCACAATTCACCTACCACACTGATTTTTGACTCAGCAAGCCTAGCCCTGAAAAACCCCAGTCATGTCCACTGCAGAGGATTACTGACACACTGACTGGCACAATGTTATATTTTAGTGCTCCTGTGTGGTGTGTTGTGCATTCGCACCAATGTTGACCTGGTGCACCAACTGTCTGTGAAATCAAAACAACGAAAAAAGCACACTGCTGTCCAATGGTATGGGCGTGACAGACGTAAAGCAATACTGTATGGTGTCAGTTGAGTGTGTCAACGACCTTTGTTAGTCGACGATTCCACAATATGCTATAGACAACACTGCATTTGCATTCCAACACCCCCCCTTTGCAGCGACCTGCAACCGATGCAGTACCGTCGTCGCACGTGGCGATCAATGTTGGACGACAACGACTATTACAGACGCAATCAATGGGTGACCAAACACGCCGACGACGTACACAGGCGGTACTCGTGGGTGAGTACGCCCACCGGACTCAGTTACAGGTATGTACGTGTCAATGGGGGATCTGGATTTCATTGGAGAGTTACTGATGCACTTGTTCATTAGCTTTATGACGGAGTTGTTGCAAAGCAGTCACTGTTCCTTAGAGTCATGTTTGCTAAAGTGATGTGTCCAACACAGTGACATTAAAAATACGTGTCGTGGTGTCGCGAAAGTTCGTATTACGTACCTAGTACCTAAACAATTCGCCATTATATTCGCCACACGGTTATTCGTTTGTACTGTCACTTTTCTGTTGTCCCGTTGATAACCCTGTGACGAATAGTGACTGCACTGCACGTAGACGGATACAGGGAGGGAAGGTCACAGGGGTCATCCCTCTCTCGGGTCATAGTGGCCTTTTTGGAGGTTGTACACTTTGAAACACGAGGGCCCTTGGCCTTCCAGCTGATTCCAAATGTGCCCATTTATGTGATGTTTCACATTGCAGTGCTTGGTTGATGGGTCGTCCTCTGTTCGTCGAGCCCGGTGTGATGCGATCATACACGAACGCTAACGTGGCAAGGTTGGTAATTTTTGCTGATGTTTCATAGGACTCAATGGATTTCAAATGTCAAATTCAAAGTTTCTGATTTCAAGTGCTCTTTGTTGTGACCGATGATACTCAGGTCACACAACGTACGAACGTAAAACGTAATAACGCACACAATGACTAATGAAACATCAGGATCATCACAGATACGGCACGAACGTATTTACGACTCCGCCTATGTATCCAGCCCGGAAACAACCCGCCTCCCTGCCCGCTTGGTCACTGCCCACTGCTGACAGTCCAAGGTATATAGGACGGGTCACCAACCCCCCGGTATCACCGTGTAAATCACCGACTTATCAAAATCGCAACCAACTACGAGTTTACTCACACGGTCGGCGAAACTGGTTTGAATCTTGCCCATGCGCCATTGGCTGCACTTATTGTTTGGGTGCGGGTGGTATCGGGAATTCGTCTGATATTTTTTAGCAAGAACAAGAATTCAGATCTCACTAACTGAAATAGTTGAGAAACAGGCTCATAAAAAGACCGATGGTCATTTCCCGACACAAAATGGATTGGTTATTGTCAGGCATGTGATGTATAATAAGGCCGATATAAGGATTGGTATTCGTGTCTGACTTGGTCACATGGTTCTTTCAACAAGAGACAATGTTCAAGATTAACTATATGCCATCCTAATGTTTCATGCACTACCGGTACGTGCCGACCTACTGGCAGCGTTACGTCGATCTGGACTACACCAGCCCTCTGTGGTATGGACGTCGTGTCTGGGACAGGCCAAGTTCGGATATTAGTCGGGCCGTGGACCGGTACAGATCAGGGGCGATTAGCAGAGATTCACTCTATGCTTACTCACGACGACCCGTGTTCCACACGCTGTACAACAATTATTCGGCCAGATATTCGCCCCATTGGGCTTATATCAACAACTGAATGAAACATCAATGGCTCTGAATGTGGAGCATCATACTGACGCAATCCTGTGTCGTTTGACGATTGTGATTTTGTGTACGATAAACGTTCTGCCCTCTCTATGATGAACCTCGACATACATATGTAGTGAATACTCCAACTACTTATAGTGTACGATAAACGTCCACAATTTTCTGTTGACCTCGAAGGTTTCAAACCGATTATGACACTATAAAGAGGGTGAACTGTAGTTTTGTGATTGATATTTGAACGAATTGCATGATGGGTCGTATTCCCATAGTATAACGTTTCAGATTTTGTTTGATGGAGAAATCAGTTTCGATAATCCGACCCATCAACAGTTTACTTTGATGTGCGCCCGCCCAGCGTTTCGCTTGATCTTAGTCATTATCGCGCTTATGCAATTTATTATTCTGTTATGATTGCTCAAAAATAAAACGAGTCTTTATGCAGCAGATTTGTTGGGATGCAAAACACAGTTGACTTTCTAATCACCAGTTCTGCAGTTGGAAACCTTTCCAGAAACTGGCTGCATTTCCAGCAGAAATCATTTCTTCAAAAAACACTCAAAATCAACGACACTGATGAGACTAGCATCGATTGGTCCGTTCCGGTTGGTCTCTTGCCGCCATATGAAGTATGCGCGTATTTTCTGACGCCCGGCGTCAGGTTTACGTTTTTACTCGTGACAGCCTTTGTACACCACAGAATCCGATTATGCCCCACTGGGAAGCTCATTCCGATTACCGATACACCCACCGGTAGGCTTGTGCTTAGACTCCGACGCACGCTCAGATAATGGACAAGACGAATAATCTGGTACACCTAATGTTCAGGACAACCAAATTGATCTGGTTCCTAAAATCAATTCACTGATATATCAATATCGTCTGGCCTTTAGGTTGGCCTGAACAGAATGGTGGCGGTGAAGATATTGGAGAACCCGAAATATGACGTGGACCGAATGAGTGAATGCGGCGTGAATAATTGAGCGATTTTCTATTGGATTGCTGTTTCGCATTTATGCATGCGTTTGCAAGACTAACTACCTGTAAGGGATGCCGTGAGGACTGCGTGTATTAGGCATGTACAATTTTTGTCCCCAATCTGCCGTTACCCTTGTAATTACCACTGCGGCGTGACAAAAATGGCCGATCCCGATCATCTCACTATGAAGGGCGCAGACTGTATGATCTATTTTTGGTATTATATCGAACTTGGTGATTGGACCCGATCGAACAGTCCGCTTGGCCGCTTTACTTGTAAATCAAGGTGTCTGATGCCACATAATTGCAATCGGGCCTACCGTTGAACTCAGACAGCTGATAAACATAACGGTCAAATTTAGTATCGAAAGGAAGTTACATAGCAGCATTTCCAAAACATTCCGAAACCAACAAAGGACAGATCAGATCCGATCACTGGTCGATGTTTGATCTCTGGCACGGGATTTCAGGCCAATGTCTTTGTTGATATTTATTGAACGTTTGGTTTTGGTATATTGTTACGTGCGCACTTTCCATTTCCCCGTCCGCGTGGTTTTTCCTATCTATACCATTTCCACTTAGGTTTCATGATTTCGTTCGGTCAACAAGTTTCCCATGACCATGTACTTTGCATTTTATTTTTGCACAAGTTTCTGATATAAGTCAAGTCACACCGAAAGGTTCTCCTTTGAAATATTACCCATTTGACGCATCAGCCATTCTATCGATTAATCGATCATCACTTATTGATCGATTGATCAGAACAGGCTATCAATCTGGAACAACATCGCAGCAGTCAATGTCAGTGTTGTCTCGTCACTCTACCCATCCGAGACGTCTTGTTTTTATGAATTGAAAGATTACACGGTACCAAGTGGTTTTCTTCAATACCTCTGGCAGAAAGACTGCACCCAAGAACATGAAACATCAAGTACACACCCAAACCTAAACACGTAACAATGCGTGCGTGTTCTTATGCGAAATCTACCAAATGGCGCATGTCACACAACAACACACTTGCACACGTGAAATGGGTCAGGCACCTGGCACGCGTACACGTGTTCCAGCCGGACTGATTAGGCCGTCCATGCATAAATGGGGATTTGCGGATTTGAACGTTTGGTTTGCCAGTAGCCTGCATTAGTCGAGCTGTGCACCAGGTCTTCGTCAGTGTACTCGCAAGACGAGATTCTACCGTGTTCCCCTAATCGTAATTTTTACATCAGTGTTTCCATGACCAGCTAGAAATCTCAAAACCGAGATTACATGTTGGCGGCCTGATTTCAAACTGCATGTGATACTTGACTCGCACACGCAACAATCGCCCATGCTATCATTTTTTATATTCATTGGGACATATAAATTTTATGTTGTTACTTTTGCCAAAAACACAATAAGTCATGTTTGAATACTTTCGTGTTACAAATCCATGTTTTTTGTTTGCGCGCGCTTATTGTGATGTAATGTACGCATTTTTATGAAAATTCAGGTGATTTTGATCACAATTTTGATACACATATGTAACTGAAATAGTGAAACATTGAAGAATAGAAAAGCATTCTTTTATCGTGCTCCATAGATCTCTGAATAAAGTATTCATATTGGCTTCATAAAACTCAATTATCCAGAAAACATTTTGATAGGCAACAATAAATGGAAAAGACTGAACTTCTCGCAACAGATTAACAACTTACGTATAATGTGTTTGTTCACTCATATACCCAAAGTCCATCGTAACACCTTCCATATGAATTCAATTCTTTGCGATTTTCTGGGTCAAAAGAAGTCAAATGAGGTGGAGTGGTGCATTTTCCAACACCCACGCAAACGGCACCTGTGTACGTATATCTGCGGATATTTGCGGGGCGTTGAAAATATAGTTTTTTTCTGGAACTTGTGTAGGCCCATGGTTCAGAACAACAATTACTCGCAATTCATAACAATGCAACTTTAGTCTCGAAATCAATCGTCTTGTTATGCACATTGTAATTGTGACCACATAAACTTGTTCCGATTTTTGTCATCTGATTTGGGTGCAACTATTTGTGCAGACTATCTGTTCATAAAAAATACTCCGTCAACATGATGTATATGAGAACCAGAATGATAGGTGACATAATCAAGATTTTTAGTTCGGCTGCTGACATTTTTCTCGAAACTATCGACAAAAGGGCCGATAGTCTCTTTCAAAAATAAGTAGCTCAGCTGCGGCTGTGGTGGCGTCAACTGAATATCCCCGTAGGCGGCATAGAACGACGCGTCACCACCTGGTGACATGACACCTTGGTACAGACTACTCTCTTTATAGGGATACTCGATGGCGAAACAGTTTTTAAACGATTTGATTTCGCCGTCAATCTCCTACGTATTTGCACACGCTTAACCGCTAAGGTGAAGGGTCACGATCATGTCCCTATGAAGAGGGCAGACTGTACACTCAACAGTCAGTAAGTGAGTTACAAAAATTTGGTGCGGTTTGTTGACATTGTCTACCGTATACCGATCACAATTTTGGGTACAATTGCTCCTTACAGCGAATTCTCGCACAATTTTATACCCGTACCATACCCAAAAAGATAGATGAGATTTTATATGTAACAAATATCGCCGATCAATAAATACACACTATTGTTGGTAACCGTTTTCGGCCTTACTGTGGCAACAATCTCCCAGAAACAGTAAGCAAATTAAAAATTTGGACGTCATTTGCTATTGAAAAAACTGCGCCCACAAAGTGTAAACAGGGTGTGGGTTCATAAGTCTAAACGTCTTTACATCATAAAACTGGTACTGTCAATAAGTTTGGTTTAACACAAAAAATAGTTTCAAGGTGGTAAAATCTTTGTCTGTTCCGTTTTGTGGGAATATCCCTCTTTTCAAAGCGAAACTTTTTCCACCATTTTTTGAGATTGTTCGACACTGCGCTTTTACTTTGTTGTTGGTCTGGTTCAACCAGTAGGAGGTAATAAGTACAATAAGTCCAGGGTGATCGAGTGCACATAGGGTGCACGTGGTTTGTGTGGTGCACCGCAACCCTAGTTTATTCCGCACAAGCAGTACTGGAGGAACCGTGTGCATCACGGTCGGCTCGGCGCTGTTAACGCTGTCGCTCTTGTAGCTCACGTACTGACAATAGGCGAACCCGGGATTTGCATCAGCGAAATAGGCAAAGCTAACGCCATTTTTATCATGCTCGCCACATCACGGGAGTTTGCGTTTCTATATGAACATTGCAGCAGTGAGCAAACATGTTTTTATACCAGTGAGTGAGTGATCCACCGACTACCGTGTCCTTTCGGGTCAGGTCGCCATGCATTCGCACTGACGATGACCTGGTGCACCGCCTGTGTTTAGAAAAGCACAAAATATATGCAATCAAAGCATATGTATAACAGCACAATTCCACTTTGTCTTTTCGCTCATTGTCAATACTGCAGCTGGCAAATAAATTGTACTGGACCTGTCACATGACACAATCTTTCAACTTTCGGGAATGTTATATTTCGGGAACGTTATACTTCAATCAAATATCTAGATTTGGGCGTTTCCGCGTGAATTACTCAAACAGTAATTCCATTGCCGTTACATCATTACAATTTGATTTGTAAGAATAGGAGCATACAATTTTGTGTTGAATGAAATTTGTGAGGTCCCGAAGGGATTTGCGAGTATGTACAGTTACGGTACGAAACTTAGGATCGCAGTTTCTTCAATAAAATTTCCCTGTACCCACGAAAATACCGTATCTTTACTTGAAGCACTTCCTTGTAAATCGAGTTAATAAACCATAAAGTGCATCTTGGCGTTATGTATACGCTTCCGTAATTTCATAACTTCGCCTTAATAATAACGAATTCCAAGCTCACGTAGTGTCACCAGATGTGGGCAGAAGATCCTTCCCGAGCTGGTGCGGTAGAGTTGCTAAATCCTGCTACGTAATACACAAGTGCGACACATGCAGTCTGCATGCATGTCATATGCAGGTCAGCAGTGTGTGTGTGTGTGTGTGTGTGTGTGCATGCACATGCGCGCAACCTTGGCTCGATTTTGTTGCGTGCATGCGCATGCATGCTTCATACCAGCAGTATACCATTTCTTTGGGCTGTGTCATATTCCATACTTTTGTGTGTTTTGTGCAAAACGATGCACCGTGTGAGACTATCATATCACGCGTTTTGGCGAATATCTTCAATATCAAATGTGTTATGCATGTCCTCTTCTTATTGCAGCAGCAGCTTACAGACTGGTTGGTAGATCATCATCAGATGTAATGTGCACCTATCGATCAGAGTTTTTCATAAATAGCCCCCGAATAGGCTCTATCTGACTAAAACTTTTGAAACAAAAAGGCTGACTTTCCGCTTTTTCCGAATAGAGCCCCCAGGGGCTTTATATGGACAACTCCGACATCGTGTGTCTGTGGTTTCTGATGCACACACATTGCTCGTTGATAATGATGCGCTTCGATTCAATAAACTTGGAATGCGTAAGATATTATGATATTAGTGGCGAATTATTATCATGCACGATTTTTTGTTTCGTCGTTTGGTTGTGTGTGATACTACTGTGCTGCGGTTTTGAACCTCAGATGTGAAAGATGATGTTCTCAATGTACCGACTGCAGTTGTGTTGGTCTGTTTCGCCATGCTTTCGCAGACAGACCGAGGCGCCAGGGCTCGTTAGGGCGAATGCCTCTGGCAAATTTGCCTCCAAAAATTTGCTTTCTTGAATCCAAATCAATTACCCAGTGATGCCACGCAAGTGGATTTGATGAGAATAGCACACTATCACCACGTTTAATCTTTGACATTAAAAGTCGGTTTTTTTTGTGCGGTTATATATAAATTATTTTTCTTCACATTATGCCGGATCATGACTTCACGCGTTCTCTGCGTCAAAAGATTTCAGCGCGCAGAAACATTTTGTCGCAACGATTTATGGTCACCCCTCAGACCGTGAACATAGACGGCCACCGAAACATAATGCGGGTGCTTTTTTCTTCGAAACAAAGTCACGTGCAAGTACGGTCTCCAAGAATCTGGGGTAGAAGTTCATCCCGTAACAAATTGATGACTACTTCGATCTGTAGTTTTCCTTTCTTTTCTATCAATTTCGCACCTAAACTAACCGCGCAACTGTGTGTGTGGTATTTTATCTTGTCACGTTACACCGTGAAATTTGGGGCGTCAGTAGGCCCGTATGGTCGCACAACTACTGTTGTGAACATGACAATTTTTTGTGAGATTTCGCGAATGTATCAAGATTCCGCGGGTACAACTTTCGAAATTTTCATGCGAAAATCCACGTAAACGTCTTGGTACCGACAATTTTACTTTTGCAAGACTCTTTACTTCCGTTTCCGCCCCTTTACCGCGGACTGGAAAGAGCACTCTCCCCTTAAACTGCCCGATGTATATATTTTAGTGTCATACCCGTCTCTGTGAGAGCCACATGGCCCGGTCCATCTTGATTTTTATCAAACGCTCCGCAAGCCGAGAAATGTACATCCATAAAAATCGAATGAAAAGTTGATTTTGTTACCCATAAATAAAGGTTATCAGACATCCTCCAGTGTTTTTCATCGTAATCAAATGCGCACGTGAAATGTATGTCGCGCCCACTTTTGATTTATCGGTTGCTCTTCTATGCTCAAATTTGCCAAATGCACAATGTCCAGGAACTGGTATGTACATGCACAATTTCATCTAAAAAAACTTATCTAAATCCTGGACAGATTACCAACATTGGACTACCGGGCGCAGACTAATTAGTAGTTGGTTGGGGTAATATTGGTGTTCGCTTCCTGTGCCAAAATTAGCCAAAATTCTGTGCCAACTTTGAAACAAGTCTTCGACCTATTTGAGTTCTTTCACAATGAATGTCCATAGTTATGAATTACCGAGCTCATTAGGAAACTTGGATTCTGTTTATTCGCAAAATTTATGCCTAGGATTGAGGACATTGGTATTTCTTTGACTTGTATTTGTTTTTTTAGGAATAAAAGTTCGGGCTTCCTACATTTTAACTCTACAGTCTATTGTCTGGATAATTTTGAAATCTCTTTTCGGCTCAGGAATCCGTCGAACTTGTTCTTTTTTCGAAATCACAGTTTTTGCCCTGAGATATTATTCTTTCTGGGCACCCTGGTGCACAATTTCATTTTTGTGTCAGGTGGACCCAACAACAAGACAGTTCTGCGAACAGTAACTTTCAAAGTCATTGAAGGACTACTTTTTTTAACAGGATTCTGACTGGAAAAACGCTGTTACTCACGCCATCCACCCCACTATGGATGCATGTTCGCAACGAAGTTATAAGTCTAACGTTAATACCTAAGGAGATCAGAATCACTTTCACTCTTTATCTGAATTTTCGCAGCCGCAAGTAGGTAAACTCTTTGTTATGTTCTGGAAAATTGCTTTTGGCGTAAATTTTCCGATTTCATACGTTTGCATCACATGCATAGACTTCATTTCATAAATACGCACACAACCGCCAATGGATAATAGTGGAATTTATTTTTATAAAATGTTCGCTTCGTGTTTGTATAATCGTGAGATCAGTTTGCACTTCTTTCAGTATCGCTCGCCAAAATGCATGAAATTGTATGCGAATTATTAGTATACTATTTTGTGCCATAATTTCAAGTCGTCTGACGTCCGGATCAAAATGCAAAAATTCTTCTGATTTTTTCTTTATTATTGTTAATCCACACGGTTAATCGTTAACCTCGGCGATTTGATTATTACCATTTTATATTCGCTGATCTATACGTATTATTTTTTGGTTTTTTGGTCTTTTTTGTTGCGGTGCGGAACTATAGGTACAGACATAAAAGGAGCAGTAAAAAATCCAAATCGTTTCAATCCAATTATTGTGCCTGTTTAGGGCAAGCAATAAATTCAATTAGTCCTAAATTGTACATTTTATTGCCTTGGATTATGGTTTCTGACATTATTATCTATCTCAACTCAATTCTAAAGAAATAAACAGATACAGTAGTGTGTATATATCGGCATGCACAAGTGTATTATATTGTACCATATCAGTGGATCAGCGGAAGTGTGTGATGTCGAATATTTTGCCCTTCAGAAACCGGTTGTTTTCATTGTCTGATAAATGCTTCCTTTCAGACAGCCATAATGTGGTACCCTCCAGCTTGGCACCTCCTAATACTACCGTTCCTGGTGTGCGCCCAAACCCCTCCTCCTTTCATACCCGAGGCCCGGCCTCCACCGATACAAGAGACCGATTATGTACAGGAAATTATTGATGATTTATTAGATGGAAAGACACCGACTTTATTACAATCGAGTAAGCCAAACGCGGGCAACAAAGTTGGCACGCAACGACATCTGGGTGCGTTGCTTGTTTTCTCAATTTGCTTCCTTATTACAGTGTCCATCGCACTGTGTCAGATGGGCATGATTAACATCGGTGACGAGAATGCCTGTTTATATGGACGTATACCTGTTGACTAATTACAGCTTCGACTTGCTGTTACTATCAATGATAATAAGTGAAACGACCACACTTTCTAAAGGGCTTTGTTTGCCTTTGTTCACTTATAATGCTTGTTCCATTCTGGTGGTTGTCACTGACGATCACCTATGCACCGTCCACTTGTAAACGTGCCAGTAGAAGAACCGCCACGAAGTGCGCGCTATTGGGGACAGGCATACTAACGTGAATAGGCGGCTATGCGGGTTTGGTGACCACATGTTACGTTCCATTTTCCCAGCCGGGCGGCGCGGCAGGTCATCGTCAGTGCAACATCACCAGCAGCTAGTTTCTCAAACGTCATCCATATTCAGAATGCATTTGCAGACCCATGGGCTCTGGTAAACGCCACGGATTACTGGTACACGGACGATCTTGAACCAGAAGGCTCAATCAAAGACACGGCACAAGCACAAGCCTGGCTGCAGGGTTACACGAATGAAGCGCAAAAGTTGCTCCAGTTGGCCACTGAGGCCGGATGGAATTATTTCACCAATATCACCGACTACAACAGACAAGTGCTGGTCGACTCGGAGAATGTGAGTGGAGTTGTGATGGAAATATTTGTGAATCAGGATTTTTGATGTACCAATTAAAAATCAGGCATTTCGTGATCGAAATCTTGCCGTGGACACGCAACTTTTTGTGGTATCAACAGAACAGTTCGAGATTTGCTGATAACATAAATTTCCACCACTGCGGAACAATTATTTACTTGCGGTCTGTAAGGAACATTCATAGCGTGGTTGTTTTCATCAGTAAATCTGGGAAAAAATTACAAAGTGAAACGAAACCAAGCGGATGTCACCTTGTTTTATCAGGTTCTGGGCCAGTACCTATCCTCAACTGCTAAACAAGCCAAACAATTCGACTTGTCTGCATTTGCTGCCAATTCCACGCTGCAACGTTTGATGCACATGTTGTCAGTGGAGGGAATGAACGCGTTGGCCGAAGAGCAATTGCACGAATTGAATCAGCGAAAGGCGATATTGGCACAATTGTTCACGAACTCGGCCGTGTGTCAACAGGGCAGACGACCGCCGTGCACTTTGCAGTTGGTTTGGGTGGCGGTTTTGATGCTTGTTTTTGAACCGGAGCAACACCAGAAGACCACGACCAAGCTTTGCCTACCTAATCATGTGTCGTTTTGTATATTTAGAATTTTTTGTATTTGCTGAGGCCACTAACTTAGACTGTTGACAGTCACCCCATGAATACCGATCACCAAGTTTGATGCCGGAAATGGTGTGTTTTTAGTTTATCGTCGCCTCAAATCTGCCCGGTAAGGAATTTGGGCTCAGGTTTAAGCCTGCCTATACAGATCAAACCAAATTTTTTTGGAAACGGTTCTATTGCTGGGGCGGAAGGGGGTGACACTGAAATGAATGTTTGCTCATGAAAAAACCAAATACACAAGCACCATTTTTTCAGTTTTCGCGATCTACAAGCAATCATGGCCTCATCGCGTCACCCAGGCGAATTGCTGTACATGTGGTTGGGTTGGCGCAAAGCCGTTGGAAAGGACATGATCAGGCATTACAGCTCGATTGTTAGATTGTCAAACATCGGTGCGAATTTAAATGGATTTGAAGACGCCGGAGTGTTGTGGAGGAGTCCGTATGAACTCACCGCACCTCATCTCGCCAAGGGACCGGACATGAAGTTGGAAGAGGTTAGTGTGGGCTTGTATTTTTTTTCATTTTACCGCAGCCAGAGTCCTTTCCACACATTGCTTTTATTTGCCCACCGGCAGCGTGCAAAAAACGGCTTATTGTCAGATGGTAGGTTAGTTACAGTCGATTGACATGACGAACATGAAACTAGATTACTCAACTACGTTGTATTTTTTATCGAGTGTGTCAACGATCTGGGTCAACTACCCCACAACAGGCCCATAAAGCCGCATGTTTACGTATTGCTGTACCTCGTGACTTTCCCAGAATCTGAATTTCAGACGCTCAACAAACTGTTCACGCAAATCCAACCTCTCTACACGCAACTGCATGCGTACGTGAGACGACGGTTGGCAGGCATCTTCAGACCGGCAGATGTGCCTGAACTGACGCAGGGAGGACCGATACCTGCACATTTGCTTGGTTGGTCGAGACTTTCGACTGTCAACCAGCCAGGGTCGCATGTGTAGTGGTCACTTAGCCGCCCGTTGCATTCGCACTGACGATCACTTGGTGCACCACCTGTTGGCGAGAGCAGGTGGAAATGGGCAACCTAAAAGGCGCTGCACAGTTCATGCTTCGATGTTTCGTAAATATTGATAAAGGGTTATCAACTCAAACGCAGCATAGGAAATCTTAATGTCACCTCTTGTTATCATGCCCATCTTGTAACAGTTGAGTAAGAATAATCCAACCGGAACCCGAAAAACACACATATTGTATTTCTTGTTATTTCAGGCAGCCTCAACGGCGACAACTGGCTGTCGCTCTATTCATCCACGGAGCCGTTCCCGGAAAAAGTGCTCACGTCACTTGACCCATTCTCAGGGGTTGCACCACCCCCCTGGGCGCCCTTCGGAGGTTTAGATGATGACCCGCTCACACAGGATCTGCAGAAAGCCAACTATTCGGCACTGAAATTGTTCCAAACGGCAGAGAAATTCTTCGTCGACATGGGTTTCGAAGGTTTACCGGAGAAATTCTGGAATCAATCCATATTCAGCCGACCCTGGGACCGCGACATGCTCTGTTTCCCGTGGACAGCGTTTGATTTGAGGGATGGGAAGGATTACAGGTTTGCTGGGGATGGCTTTTGAAAAACAGATTTTTGTCTTTGTCTCATGAGACGCTATAACTGTTTTTGGGGGTTCCGGTGCATCACACTGACGATGATCCTATGCACCAACCGTCAGCAATATTGATGAGCAGCCGTTGCTCAGCGTCTTCTTGGTTGGTCGTTTCGACTTGTTTTCACAACAGTTGGCGCACCGGGCTAACGTCAGTGTGAGTGCGGATGCATCAAACATAAAAACACACGCGAGCTACGAATCCAATCCTTAAATCGAAAACAAAAAAATGGGGGAACAGGCAATCAGTCAACAAGCATTCTGAATTCGTGTGTTTCTCAACTTTCAGGAGGAACAAATTCGATTCCAAAATAAAACAAGTCTCCTTCCAGAGTGAAAGCGTGCGCCGAACACATGTCCAAAACCAATTTCGTCGAGGCGCATCGTCTGCTGGCCCAGACCTACTACCAATACGCCTACCGCGACCAGCCTTTGCCGTTCAGGGAGTCTTCAAATCCGAGTTTCGCGTCTGCGTTGGCCGATGCGATTGCGCTCGCGTCGGAGAACAGAAACTATCTGCAGAAATTGGTTGGTCTTTTGTCAATGATGCTATCTTTTTTCATGAAAAAGTCGACAGCAGAATGTGCCTGGAAGTCCCATAATTGTGTTTCACATCTGCGGCCCCAACCACTGACTTTGGCTTGTTGCACAAATCAAAGTCGTGTCAAACTTGGTGACCTGACAGAATCAGAGATCTGAGCAAATGATTTGCGTGTGAACAACATTTAGATGATTAAAAACAGAGATCGGTGGTACGCAATAAGTGCTTCATGAACCACGCACTTGACCAAGGTATCTAAGCCCGGGTCTGGTTCTATCAGTCTGATTATTATTTTGATCTGCAATTCCTTGGTATATTACCAAACAGCAGCGATTTGTTCTCGAGTTTCCTGTGTTCTCCTGGTTTCACAGAGCTGTGCAAGTGCACCAAGTTACGAATGCGACAGATGACCAAAATATGTAAACGAAAGCAAGTGGCATCGTTCTCCTCACAAGCTAATTGTTGCACAACTAACATGTCACAAAGCAACTTCTTTCGTCACAGAAATTGAGCGGAGCGCAGACCAACCAAGAGAAGCTGATCAACAGATTATACAAAGAGGCATTGGAACACGTGGTGGCGATGCCATTCCAAATTGTGATCGATTTGTGGAGATGGAGGGTGTTTGAGGGCGAATTCAAATTGGAAGACTCGAACCTGGGATGGTGGCAATTGACGTGAGTTGGGGTGATGTTCCAAAATAAGCGCCTCTTCAAAATATAGGTACTGTTTTAGCGCAACTGTGTGCCATGAGTCAAGAGTTTTCACTACGCTCAAACTGTGTGGAGCTCAAACTTTCTCTGCGCTGGACCGTTGTTATCATGCACATCGGGTGGTCAGTGACGACCATTCCGTGGAACACGTGCAGTAAGCGAGCATAACGGCGATTCATTCAAATTTTGTGATGCGAGAACACGACCATAGAAATTGTCGAAGTCAAGATTGTTAACTCATGACCTTTGTGCGATGGTATGTAAGGGCAAACTTAGGTTAAATCCGGAATCCGGAACCCGGAAATAATTTGCATGCAAAAATATATAACATTTCTGAGCTCCGGAAATATTTCCGGAAAACGCAAGAATTGACATGCAAAAATAATGCGTTTTCCAGAAATATTTCCGGATTCCGATTTCCGGATTCAACCTGAGCCCGCCCTAAGTGCAGGATATTGAGCGAACCCCACAAAGCCTGCATATCTGACATCAGCCAATCTCAACACAAGACTTCATTCAACAAACCACTATGTAAAACGATGACAACAAAAATTTGCAGTGAGAAATACCAAGGCATAATGTCGGCGGTTGACCCGTCAACTGACAAGGACCGTTTCGACGCGATGGCGACGCCTCTAGTCGCCCAACATCATTCGCCAGCCACCAGACATATGATCACCTACGTGCTGCAATATCAGATGCACAAGGCGTTGTGTGACGCGGCCGGGCATGACGGACCGTTGGATGTGAGTCACACACAGATTGGGGCTAATTGTAAAATGGTTGACACAGATCGTTGACCCACTCGACACTGATATACCGACGAGCGGCCTTGAATGAGACAGGAACTAATGGTAGTCGAAGTGCGTCAGCAATTTGTCCAATCAGCTGGCTAATCATAGTTGTCGCCTATCGAAACGTTGGTCGATCAACTCAAGATCTTACGATCATGTCAAAACATTTCATGCCGAATGCTTACTTCATGTTCTCTATTGGCTTGGGTGTCTGAGAACCTGAAGCAAGTGAGATTATCGGTCATTGAGGATAGGGCCAGTCACAGCAACGTAATTGTGAAAAGTCAGTCAGTCGACTCTTGCGTTTGGCAAACGCGAACCGCATAGATTGACTGACGCTTCACAGCGACCTGAGATGCCAGAGAAAAAGCGATCACCAACAACCATATGTACAGACTTTCATGAAACAGAATCCGGAAATATTCAAATGGGCCCACCTAAACGTCTTCCCCGCACTGTCCCAGGTGCACGAGTGCGATCTGTCCTCATCGAAGGAGGCCGGACACAAGCTGCGTTCAATGATGAGCCTGGGCTCGTCGGTGGACTGGCCGGAAGCCCTCAGCCTTCTCACCGGTGGGAAGCAGCTGGATGCACAAGCAATTGTTGAATATTACAAGCCATTGATTGATTGGTTGGAGGCGGAGAATCGTCGACTCGGCGTCTATGTCGGTTGGGACGGACAGCGGACGCCGTTCGATGAGTTAGTGTTGCATTGCAGTTGCACCGCATGGTTGTCCACTTTGAGCCCCCGTGGGTTTCAACCGGAAAACGGCGGCCTATTTTGGCTGATTGTGGAGTGGTTGACGCAAGTCATAGAAACATATTATCATTGCGTAACACATTGGGTGATATTTTCGAAACGGTGTAAAGGTCGGTGGAAAGCTCGGTCGACAGCTCAGTGTGATAGACCGAGCTTTCCACCGGGCGAACTTTCAACCGAACTTTACGCCGACCTTTACGCCCAACTGACCTTCATACCGTTTCGAAAATTCCACCCATTGGTGTCTGTATAGAATAGTGAATTTGGGCCAGTAGAGTGTGCGGTGCTGTGTCCGTTGTTAAAGTACATAGGGTGGAATTTTCGAAACGGTGTAAAGGTCAGTTGGGCGTAAAGGTCGGTGTAAAGTTCAGTCGGCGTAGCTCGGTGTAAACGTGAAACATTGCCTGTTATTAACGTGGAATGTTTCAAGTTTACACCGAGGTCTATCACACTGAGCTGTCGACCGAGCTTTCCACCGACCTTTACACCCAACTGACATTTACACCGTTTCGAAAATATCACCCATATGCTATACCACATTTTTGTTACCATGCCCATCAGCGGTATATAGTTCATGATGGGCTGGAGAAGTTCGATTAAGCCCCCCTCGCATTAGCCCCCATTTGATTGCTTATTAGGAATATCTTCCGAATAAGCTCCCATTTCCGAATAAGACCCCAGCTATGGTCGATGTTTCATATGCTTATACATAGTGGGTGCTAGTTTGGAGAAACTTTTTATTTTCAAGTCCCAAAACAGACGCAAACTCCACACAAGCCCCCCCCCCGCTGCTTAACCCAACTTCTCCGGTGGTTTTGGACCTTGGGACTAAATGATACTGCTCATATAGGTCACACGCACACACGGCTAACAGTTTCACTTTCATTTCAGCAGCGTTTACGCGGGCGCCGAGGGTGAGCCCGAACCAGAGGGCAACGCCATCGGGGACAACGCGTTCTCGCGAAATGCAGTCGCGTTTGCCGGTAAGTCAGCGTCTGCAACCAGACGTGGTCTCATGCCAGGACTGTGCATCAAAAGAGTCTGTCTTCCTTCTTCATAGCTACTCAATCGGGCTCGTTTTCAGTTTCTACGAAAAGGACATGCATTTTTACACTGTGAAAATGGTATGGTTGGGGTTTGCGGACAAGCTTCCGCTGTCACTTGATTCCCACTGCTGTGTGGTGAATATCCTGTGGCAAACGGATCCCCATCATCTCACCAAACAGGGCTGGGCTGACTGTATCTGCGGTATGAAGAGCACCAAAAAGTCGTGCAAATGATCACCACAACATATGAAACATCACAATGCATGCATATTTCAGGCGAAGACTGCTCGGACGGCAAAACGTGTCTGCAAGAATCCGAGTGCAACGGCACTGTCTGCACCTGCCCATCACATCTGAGCCAGTACGGCAAACATTGCCTTCCTGATTCAGGGGTGAATCACGGCGGACATCAATTCACGCTGAACATTCAGAAAATCGAGCCCGATCCAGAGACCATTGTTGAAAGGCCCAGGAGACGAAATGGAGCCCCGGCCTGCCATAAGGGGGCCACCACAGGGACACTAGTTGCAATGCTGGCGCTTTATTTGTTGTTGCAGTTGGCTAGATGATCGGCGAGCGAAGCTTAGATACTCTCTGTAATCTCAGAACGATTCGTATGGGTCGCTACTTGCTGCTGTATGCCCTGTTGCTCTTTGCTTTTGTATCGTGTCTTTCTATTCCTTTCCTTTCTGTTGTTCGAAATATGTAATTCTGCTTTTCTTACGAATGCAGTATTATTCTTTCGTCCACGCCTGTGTTCATGCCTTTTGCCTTCACGCGATGGTACATGTCTGTGATTTTTTGATAAAAATCAAACAATTTTGGTGTGCGCTGTGTGGTATCGGGCAGATACTTTCCTTGAGCTTTTATGCCATAACACGTTGCTGCTATAACTATACAGTAAATACCCAGTAGTGTTGCACAAATAAAGTATGATATCAACACAGGGTTGAGCTGACATATACAGATATATCCAAGAAACATTATTTTACACTCAGACCAGCATATCTTACATATATCACGAGTCTAAAGTTATGTACAAAAGGGTATCACCAGGCACCAGTTTTCCAAAAATCTGATCACACCCGATTTAAAATGGCAAGTTCAACTATCTGTCAGTGTTACTTCTGGCAGTGTACGCAGCACCACTAAAGCCGAGACACATAAAACAGACTGTAAAGCCTTGGGCCATGACGCGATAACGCATGAATCGTTGTGATCGGGCTGGATCACCTTGCATCATTGACAGAAGACCGCCGCCCAATGCGAATACTGTGCCGATAACACCTGTGTGAATGAAACATCACGTTGGTAAGTGAAGCAAGTGACGATTTGGGTAGATATAAGACATGGCATTTCGGCCTTGGTCGCACATGACTTTTTGTGTTGCGGATAGGGATCGGTATTGGGGGTATGCCGATACCCGATTTCCGATATTTGGCAAATGCAGATACCGGATAGTTCACAAAAAACTGATACCCGATACATCGAAAACAACCCGATAGATAACAAATAGTGCCAAAATACCAATAAAAACACCGTTTTAAGCAAAAACTGAGGTCTTTGGCAAACGTCGCGCGGTAGTCTTTGAGATGGTCATTAGTCATAGCGCGCAACAATTTTTTTTCGTAAAAACCGTGCTCTGTTGTTGTGTCATACAACATGCAACACGAAAATAGCTCCCACGTACATCTTAACAGTACTTTCGTTCGTTCATAAAACACGCGGCCTCAATGACAATAATCCAAAGCTTTTAAGCAAGAGTACAGAAACGAACACTAACCCAGTGGGACCAAGAATTTGGCAATAGCGTCTTGCACGACGACATAGGTGGGTATGACGACAGCTTCAGACTGGCCGGGCACCGGGCCTCGCTGCTCGCTTTTGTATTGCAAGTGTGACTCGCGGTTGAATTGGGGCACCTGGTAGAAAACGGGATGACTTGTTACGTTTGCCGATAGCACATCCAATTTGCCGATCGGATCGAACCCGACTTGGTTTTGCAAAATTTTCCAAACTAGGACTAGACCGATTATCATGTTTGATAACGGACGTTGTCTGGGTAAAACGGTCCGGATATGTCAATGATCCAGTCAGTCCTGAGAAGAACCAATCAAGCTAGCTGGGGAGGGGACGGACATGCTGTTACATCCATGGAGGTTGGGGATCCGATCAGCTAACCGGTGCCTTCAAATGGTCCCGTCTGCTGGCCAGGTCGCGGCTGGCAGCCTTCGTGCCATACACACTCGCATTGTGCTGCGTGATGTACTTCAACTTTCTGCCCTCGGCCGTTGTTGGCTCCGGCTGTTCACTACTTTGGTCCAACTGACGGTGATGATCGACATTTCGTTCAGACATTTCGTGCCGGAACAAACACGCCTGCTCTTCGTTTGTTTGACTGAAATCGATCACAGGAGGGTGTAGAGAGCAGTGGTGTCGTTGTGAAATCGAAATTGTCCCATACCCACCTATACTGTACTGTCATAAAGAACCGTTCTTTATTTTTCGTGAAAAAAAACGGTTTTTTTCCGAAAAAAAACCGTTTTTTTCCAAATACTTTTCCAGTACTTAAGAACGTAATTTCGAAAAATATAACAATTTCAGTGCAAAATTTGTTCGAAGTGACGAGAGTGCTCTTGAAGAGTGTTGAAGTCAGTCGAAAACACTTGGTTTACACGCTTTTTGGCCCATTTTGGGCCGGTTAATTTTTGTGCTCGAGCCAATTTTTCACTGAAATCGAAAAACTCATCAGTTTTGCATTACAATTTTTTGGAAAATTGGAATAAAGTACCGATATTTTTCCGATAAAAAACCGAAAAGGTACCCACGGAAAAATAAATGGAAAAGTATTCGGGTCTCGGAAAAAAACGGTTTTTTTTTCGGTTTTTTTCCCGAAAAAAAACCGGTTTTTTTCCGCCTGCCAGTATATACCCACCCCAATTTTTGGGAAATTTCCCATACATACCCTCCAAAATCAAACATTTCCCAGACCACGGGGGGTTTCTCCAAAAATTCAAAAATTCCCATACATGAAGGGGGTTTTCTGAAAATTTTTTTACTTTTGAAACAAGTACCCTTAAGAAATGACTTTTTGACCCCGAGAAGTACCAAAATTGACCATTTTTCGTCCAAAAATGTCAAAAATCGATTGCTGCCGCAAGTAAACTCTGTTTTAAGCACTTTTTAGACCAATTTTTGACACCTTTAGAAGATTTTTGTGGTCATTTTTTAAAAACCCCACCCTCGGGCATGGGAAATTTTTGAGTTTTTGGAGAAACCCCCCTGGTGTGGGAAATTTTTGACTTTTGGGAGTTTGGGTGATATTTTCGAAACGGTGTAAAGGTGGGTTGATTGCAAAGGCCTGGGTATGGGTAGCTACACCACTGCTTCTTTCTTCAAAACGATGACTGAAAAGATCAAGAACCAGCCCGGCCCGGCCCGGTCGACCAAGTCCAAAATCGCGGCCCGTTTCCGAGGTCGGAGTCCGGTCCGTTTGTGCGAATCAGAGATCGGAAACGGGCCGGGTTGTAAAGTCGGCCCGGCCCGGCCCGGTGGAGGGCTCCAGGTCGGCCCGGCCCGGCCCGGTCAGCCAATTTTCAAGGGCTGAAAACTAAAAAAGTCCAAAAAGCTGAAAAAAATTCGAAAATTTTCTAGGTAGGGTAGGTAAGGGAAAGGGAAGGGTAGGTAGGGAAGGTAGGTGAGGTACCGTATTGTCGGAAATAGAACCCCCCATTAATTGACCCCTCATTAATTGAACCCCCCTAAATGGCTCGAAATCAAAAATAGAACCCCCCCCATTAATAGAACCCCACCCCAACCTTCACCGTACCACAGATTAGTGGTATGGTAGCATAGTAGTAGTGGCTGGGGGGGTTGGGGGGGTTGAGTACTTACCTCTCACAACTGAAAAAAATACCTCTCACAAGCAATTTTATACCTTTTTAAGGCAAAAATCGGTGTTTTTCGACCTTGTTTTCCCACAAATCGCGCGAAACCCACCCTTAACACTTATTTTTAGGCGATTTTCGGCGAAAATTTTGAAAAAGTACTGTTTTTACCTCAATTTTTGGCCAAAATTGTATCACAAAAACGGTGCTTTTCGCCTTTTTGGGTGACCAAAATCATACCTCTCACGCTTCCGGTCCCAACCCCGCATCATACTTACCTCCCACACATGGGCCTGCCACTACACTGTATGGTAGGGCTAGGGCTGTGTTGTTGTATCAAACGTTGTTTAAGCATGCGTACGCAACAGAATACAGCTTGTTAAGCATAATTGCGGCTGTTAAATTTTGAAAATACCGAAAACAAGCCATTTTTAGGGGCATTATTAACAATGATTTTTTTGTCGGGGGGCCAAATGAAAAATATAACCCCCCCCAATAATTGACCCCCCATAAATTGAACCCCCCAAAATGACCCCAGTGAAAAAATAGACCCCCCGGGTTCTATTTCCGACAATACGGCAGGTAGATTGACGTGCCATCCTGATGCAGATGCAGTGCAGTCCGTAAGTCGCAGTCGCCACCCCGGTTTGGTACAGTAGTAGAATTTTTGGCTGATAATTGTTTAAAATCGGTATTTTTCACTCCGTCCATATAGGCGAAAAATCGCGCGTGACGCGCGAAATTAGCGCTTCACTTACCGTATTCCCTAAAATAGAGCCCCCCCCAAAATACAGCCCCCTAAAAGGGGTCAGTGATAAAATAGAGCCCCCCCCAAAAAAAAATACAGCCCCCCACTAGGCATGGGGGGCAATGCCCAATACCCAAACCGCCAAATACCCAACCCAATACCTGGTATTGGGTATGGGTGGGCACAATACCCAATACCAATACCACCCAATACCAATAATACCAATACCAGTGTTTGGTATTGGTATTGGGTCTAATTCTGGTATTGGGTATTGGGTATTGGTATTGAAGCTGGCCTGGTATTGGTATTGGGTATTGGTATTGGGTTTGCCCAGGTATTGGGTCAAAACCAATACCCAATACTAATCCTGAAAAACCCAATACCAAACCAATACCAAACCCAATACCTGACTCAAAACCCAATACCAAACCAATACCAAACCCAATACCAACCCAATACCAGACCAAAAACCCAATACCAAACCAATACTAAGACCAATACCCAATACCAATACCAACCCAATACCCAATACTCAATACAATACCAATACCAACCCAATACCAAACCCAATACCAGGCACTTCAGTAGTATTGATCTGGTATTGGGTATTGGTATTGGTATTGGGTCTCACCCGGTATTGGTATTGGGTATTGGTATTGGGTCACCAATTTGGTATTGGTATTGGGTATTGGGTATTGGTACAGGGCCGGTATTGGTATTGGGTATTGGTATTGGGTGTCAAAAGTGGTATTGTGCCCAGGCCTAGTATTGGGTACCCAATACCCAATACCCAATACCAGGTATTGGGTATTGGGCGTGGCCCTGGTATTGGGTATTGGATTGGGTCTTCGCCAGGTATTGGGTGCCACCCAATACCCCTGTTTTGCCCCATTTTTCGCCTCAGAGAGCCCTGAAAGTCCTGACATTCCGGAAAGTCGGCCCGGCCCGGCCCGATTCGCACCTCTGATCCTAATTGTGTTGAGGTCTCGTTTCAGGCTTTAAATTAGGCGTGCACGTGAGAAATGTGCACAGGTCTTCCTGGCTGGCGCCTAAGCCTAAGCCTGAATCGAAGCCTGAGCAAAAAGTTAAACGAAAGAGAACTCCAGAGTTGGATTTCGTTCATGTGAATTCAGAGATCGGAAACGGGCTGGCCCGGCCCGGGCCGCGATTTTGGAGTTGGTCGACCGGGCCGGGCCGGGCCGGAGATTTGGGGGGACCGGGCCGAGCAGCCCGGCCCGGTCCGGCCCGGTATGCCTAAATTTGAACGAAATTACCATTTTTTGAACCAAAATTTTCAAAATTTTTGCGCTTCGCGCAATAACATTTCCTAGTTCTTGATCTTTTCAGTCATCGTTTTGAAAAAAGAAGCAGTAGCTACCCATACCCAGGCCTTTGCTTTGCAGCAATCAACCTACTCCTACTGTATGTACCACCAAAAAAGCCTGCCTGCAATCAACCTACCTACTGGCCGAGCTGGGGGGAGTCGTCCGGGAACAAAATTTTATGTCTACATATTGATGAGAAGAGAATGTAAAGGCAGTC
Source organism: Rhynchonema sp. JSB1_4 (assembly GCA_030248065.1). Classification (NCBI taxonomy): domain Eukaryota; kingdom Metazoa; phylum Nematoda; class Chromadorea; order Monhysterida; family Xyalidae; genus Rhynchonema; species Rhynchonema sp. JSB1_4. The sequence goes on from JASAMV010007724.1 coordinate 39,472, forward strand.
TACGGGAGGTTGTCACTCAGCCCCCGAATACCGTAACCCACCGCAAGCGAGATCGTTGCGAGACCCACGCTGATCGCTGCTTATCGACACGTGTATTAGCGGCAGCAAGCTGGAAATTGTCATCATGCGCGCCGATCACCAAAACCTCGAAATCTTGGTTGGTGTTGGCGCTAACACGCAAAACATAGATAAAAACCAAAATGGTCTCGACACGATCCTTGCAGATCAAAATTACGGTGGGTTACGGTATTCGGGGGCTGAGTGACAACCTCCCGTAGACTGCCTTTACTCTTAAGCGCTAATTTCGCGCGTCACGCGCGATTTTTCGCCTATATGGAGTGAAAAATACCGATTTTAAACCATTTTGAGTCAAAAATTATACCATACCTACTACACTACTGTACCAACCGGGGCGGCGACCAGTGTAGTTCCTGGGGGGGGGGGGGGGGGGGGGTCCCCCCCCCTAAGGTACACTAACCGCCGCGACCAAGGTACACTAGTACACTAACCGCCGCGTCAGGTACACTAACCGCCTCAACTTTTGCCTAAAATGGCCATTTTTAGGCCTAAAATGGGCATTTTTAGGCCTAAAATGTGTGATTTTTAGGTCAATGTTCTCAAAAGTCGCCAAAATACCCTTGTTCTGAAGAATTTTTTCCAAAAAGGGGTAAAAATAGGTCAAATTTTCTACCTCAAAAAGTGACTTTTTCCTGATTTTGGGTCTTCCCCCCCCCGTCCCCCCCCCAGGGAGGTACACTAACCGCCTCACGGAAAAAAGGGGTAGGTACACTAACCGCCGCGCCGGACCAGGAACTACACTGGCGGCGACTTACGTACTGCATCAGGATGGCGCGTCAATCTACCTACCTACCTTTCCCCCCAGCTGTACCAACCAGTGAAAACAAGTATTCTGCAGAAAATTTTCGAATTTTTTTCAGCTTTTTGGACTTTTTTAGTTTTCAGCCCTTGAAAATTGGCTGACCGGGCCGGGCCGGGCCGGGCCGACCTCAAGCCAAAACGGGCCGGGCCGGGCCGACCTGCAGCCCTCCCCCGGGCCGGGCCGGGCCGGGCCGGACTTTTCGCCGACCGGGCCGGGCCGGGCCGACTTTACCCGGCCCGTTTCCGATCTCTGTGTGAATTCTATCTCCCGTTGGCCGGGCCGAAAGTCACACACTTTGCCGTATCTTTCTGTGATGCTATGTCAGAGATCAGAGAAACATGTGAAGAGGATCGATTTGACCTCTGTGAGAGCTTGATCAACATGAAATGCTCTTTTATTGGGTGACACATTGAAGTGAAAACGCTCATGTTGTAACAAGCAAGCAAGCTCCCAAGCAACCCGTAATTCTCCAGTCCGTGTTTGCGGAAGATACCCGCAGCAGGTTCAGTCTGCCTAAATTGTCGGGACGGGGATGAAGGTCGTCAATTGTTTAGTAGGTTGTGAGGAAGTGCGCTTCTGACAATTTGAGGCCATGAAGAGCTGTTCCATTGGCACTATCCAGTAATGTGAAGATGTTTATCCTTGATAAGAAACTGCAGGTAAAAAGATTGGAAGGAGCTGAAGTATAACACTCAGTTGACAAAAAATATGATCTGCCCCATTCTGGAGCACAGTCACATTAAGTCTGCAATACCATCTGACCCCCGTTGAGATCACGAATGTCGCGCTGTTCTCATTGTCTTCAACCTTTCATCATTGTCTCCCGCATCGTTATTACGATGACTTTCACACCATCGAACAGCCTGAAAAGATCAGCGTCAGATGCCGTCATAGCATGGCTCATGAGTAAAAGAAGCAATATGAAAGGATATCCAATTACGAATCCAAAGTGATTTTCGTGGTTGGTTTCCGGTAACAAGCGTCACCTACGGAGGATATTGTCAGCAATGGACATGCGATGATCTGCAATATGAAAAGCCAAGAGGAAAAGTATGAAACTCTTATGAACAATAAACCAAATATAAATCAAAAATTTCAAAGGTCTTACTTCATTTTCATTCCATTCATCAGACCGCAACATCTTTTGGCTAGCATAGCATCCACAGAAATCCAGCCGGTCATCATGCTTTCCTCCTTAAGGGCTGTGTCAACACTTTTTTCGCATTTTCAGTACTTAAGAGCAGCAAAAGTGTTGACATGGCCTTAAGTACTATGTCAACACTTTTTGCGCATTTTCAGTACTTAAGAACAGCAAAAGTGTTGACATAGTACTTAGGGACATGTCAACACTTTTGCTGCCCTTAAGTACTGAAAATGCGAAAAAAGTGTTGACATAGTACTTAAGGCCATGTCAACACTTTTGCTGCTCTTAAGTACTGAAAATGCGAAAAAAGTGTTGACATAGTACTTAAGGCCGTGTCAACACTTTTGCTGCTCTTAAGTACTGAAAACGCGAAAAAAGTGTTGACATAGTGCTTAGGGACGGAAGCATGGTGACTGGCTGCGGCTGGTCTGCAACGGTTGGATTGTTTTGAATATTATTGGATAAAATGAAGAAAATTCCTGACTGGAATTGGAACTACGGTGTACTTGTCCATTTGTCTGGCTTTTGGATTACGGTAAGGCGCCGTACCGTAACCCAATCGTTGTTCCGATAGAGCACCAAGAGCACTTGGCACAACCTAATCATCCCTTCTTGCTGCAGGTCGCGCCTCACGAAGAGGCCATCCATCTAGTGATGCGCATTCAACGTTGGGAATGCTGCTGAGGGTGCACCCAGCCCTGTGCTCGGTTCGCAATGCAACAGGACATAGTCCCCAAGCTATAGCGTAGGGTGCACACTGCTAGCATTGTCGTCGATTTGCCAACCTTCATTCGTTCGAATGTGTGCGTTCGGTGCATCGCACAAAACATTTCAGAATCCGGGCCGACCGTGGTGAGTCAATGACAAAGAATTTTTCTCAGTTTTCGCGCTTACCTAAATGGCTCGAAATCAAAACTAGAACCCCCCATTAATTGACCCCCCATTAACCTCACCCCCCCAACCTTCACCGTACCACAGATTAGTGGTATGGTAGGGCTGTGTTGTTGTGTCAAACGTTGTTTAATCTTCCATACACAACAGAATACAGCTTTTTATGCATAATTGCGGCTGTTAAAGTTGGCAAATACCGTATTCCCTAAAATAGAGCACCCCAAAATAGAGCCCCCCCCAAAAATACAGCCCCCTAAAAGGGGTCAATGAAAAAATAGAGCCCCCCCCAAAAAAATACAGCCCCCCCCAACTTGGAATTCCTCGCTTGGGGGTCGTAAAGTCAAGTTCTTGTATAAGACACCTTGTGTACAACGTTTGTGGTTGAGTATATGATGACGTAAAGCCTTTTATGGAAGATCTGCACCTAAAAACACTCAATAATGACCGGTAACACCCTGACAGAATTCCATTTTAGGGGTATTTTTGGAACATTTTTTGAGATTTTGGGCAGCGAAAAAATACAGCCCCCCAAAAATACAGCCCCCCTAAAAGGGGTCAGTGAAAAAATACAGCCCCCCTTGTATTTTAGGTTTTACGGTACCGAAAACAAGCTATTTTTATGGGCGTTATTAGCAATGATTTTTTTCGTCGGGGGCCAAATGAAAAATATAACCCGCCACTTGTACACTAAGTTGTTAATAATGTCTAAATATTGATGAAAATGTACTCAGATGTATACTTGCGTATTTTTCCGCAAAATATATTTTTGGAAAAAAAACCGTTTTTTTTCGGGAAAAGACCGCTTTTTCCAAATATTTTTCCAGTACTTAAGGATCCCCATGGTCCAAAACCGCCTGTTTTGGAGAAATTTTCGTCAGGAAGTGGCCTGAAACAGTCTAAAAATGCACTTGGAGATTAAAAAGCGCTCATTTTGAACTGTTTACTACTGATTTACATTGATTTTGACAACATCCTCTCGCATCCTTGGAAAATATCTCGGAAATTTTTGGAAAAAAACCGTTTTTTTTCCAAAAGTTGCCACTTGGAAAAATTTCCGGAAAAATAAAAACGTACGGTACAGTCTGTGCTTGTGCTTCTTCATTTCATTTTCGTTTTTGGAACAATTGATCGGCTTACCGCTTCGCTCACATATTTACTTGAGGATGAGGCACCGCATGGCACCAGTAACGAAGTGAAGTTTTCCGATAACTCGAAGCCTCGAAAAAGCGAAAAAATGGCCGCTTCCGCTTCTCATCGAAAAAGTGCCAAATCAATCTTGCGTCACGCGCCGAAAGTTTACGGGTGGGGTCTGGCAGCAACCGGATCGCTTGGCGTGCCCAAACTGCTGGCTCCCGAAGAAGTACGACTTCAGCCAATGCGACTGATTTATAAACCATTGCTGTTAGTCTCTAACAGTTTTTTTTACCTGCTGTTGATCGCTGCTGCAGAGCTGCACCGACCACAGATCGGGAGATTTGGTCTGGCCCGGCCCAAGGATGACGCAAAATCCCAAAATTTCGCGCCAGGCGTGGGGGATGGGGTCCCCCAGGGTAGTGGCAGGCAAATGGTTGCAAGGTACCCTTGGAGGGGGATGCAGTGCTGTGGCTATTTGGGGGGGGGGGGTTGGGTACATACAGTAGGTGGAAAAGATCGGGGCGGGTAGGGGGTAGTGTACCTGGGATTTGGGGGGGAATCGGGTTTGGAGGGAGGGGGGGGGAAGATTGTTCGGTGCGGGTCGGGTACGACACAAGTTTTTTCGCGTGCCTGTTTTTATGTACTAAAAAGTACATATATCCGAAATTTTTTGCACTTTTTAGGGTTTTCGGTCGAAATTGGGGCACTTTTGACCAAAAAATGGGCATTTTGGGGGTAAAAATCGGGGCGGGTAGGGTACCAGGGCGGGGCGGGTAGGGGGGTAGGGTACCAGAGCGGGGCGGGTAGGGGGGTAGCGTACCAGGCCGGGGCGGGTAGGGTACCATTGGGGGGACCCCCCCCCCCGCCCCAGGCACTGGGGGGATGGATCCAGATGGTTGCAAGGACCCCCTACCCACCTGGAAGGCGCCCTGGTTACGGCGGGGGGGAAAACCCGAGCCGGGAAAAGTCAAAGAAAAACTTTTTGCCCTTGGAAAAATTCTAAGGTTGGCACCATCAACACTTGGGGGGATGGACCAGATGGTGAGGTACCCCCCTACCCAGCCTCCGGAAGGTTGCAAGGTACCCCTGAGGTCCAAAAAAGGGTGTTTTTTGCATGCATTATACTGCAAATTTGGCCGAAAAATAGGTACTTTTTTTCATTTTGGCCGAAAATTTGCCTAAAATACCTATTATATGGAGGTTTGCGCGCGGAGCGCGCGAATTTTGGGGTTTTGAGGTCGAAAAACACCCATTTTTGCCTATAAAAAACATAAATTGATGGTTGCAATGCAAGGTGCAAGGTACCCTCCGGGGTGGTTGCAAGGTACCTACCCTTCCCCCACACCCCCAAGGGGTGGTTGCAAAGTACCTACTCCTTAGGGGGGGAATCCCCCCATCCCCCCAGCCACTACACCAGGGTCCCACCAGCCCCAATGGTACCTTACCCGCCGCCGTATTCTCACGAGGGGCTCTCTAAAAATGTCGATGTTTGAGAATCAAGCTAGAAATCAGACCGGGTTCAGTTCGGCGGCGGCGAAAATGTATCGCAAAACCTCAAATACAACGAAGGTGCTCTATTAATTCACTGTTTCACTGACTCCTTGTGGGGGCTGGGGCTGCATACTTATACTGACAGGCGGAAAAAAACCGGTGTTCTTCGAAAAAAACCGTTTTTTTCCGAGACCTGAATACTTTTCCATTTATTTTTCCGTGGGTACCTTTTCGGTTTTTGATCGAAAAAATATCGGTACTTTATTCCAATTTTTCCAAAAAAATCTAATGCAAAACTGATGAGTTTTTCAATTTTGGTGAAAAAATGGCTCGAGCACGAAAATTAACCGACCAAGATTAACCAAAAATGGGCCAAAAAGCGTGTAAACCAGGTGTTTTCGACTGACTTCAACACCCTTCAAGAACACTCTCGTCACTTCGAATTTTGCACTAAAATTGTTATGTTTTTCGAAATTCCGGTGCCACACGTTGTGTGTGTGTGTACAATCACAACTATCACAAACCTTAAACAGCACGGTGGTTAAGAGGGAAGGGAGCATGGAAATCAGGGTTGATGAATTCTGCTTTAGTCATTGTGCGACCAATACTTACGCAGTGGGGATTTCATTTGGGGAGGGCTCTATTCATTCACTCACTGATCCCGTTTAGTGGGCCGTATTTCTGTGTGGTTTTTGGGTTTTACGTATTTAGCGCATAGCTGCAACTGCAACTTGATAATCGTATTTTCGTTTTGAGCCTGGATTTCGCTCGCCACAACCTCGTCACCTCGGTGGCCAGTGGTCACGGGTTCTCTCTCTTCGTCATTCACAATCCCAAGCTGAAACGACGTCAGCTGTTCGGCAGCGGATTGAACACGTCGGGTCAATTGGGTTTCCAATCGGGCGCCAAAGACGGCAAGAACAACCAATGGGTCTGGCGACCGAGTCTGATCGAGCTGCCCAGCAGCTCGAATGTCACGCACTCTGCCGCTGGACGGTCGCATTCGATTGCGGTGTTGGATGATCGTGGTTGGTTATAGTTTGCTGCTGAATGTGTGTTATTGCTGGGATTGATAATAGTAGTGTAGTTGGTCAGGTGCAAGTGGATCGAACTTTTGCTCACCAGTCGGGTCAGGCAACCGCGAGCTACCTACCCGGCAAATGTTGACATTTTGGGAGCATGGCCAAAATTGTTGCCGCGCCTCGGCCGCTCGAGCCCACCCCACCCTCCCCTCCCACCACCCACTGCACCACTGGTTAAGGGCAGTTACACTTTGCGTACGCTCAGTGTTTACATAAATTAAGTGGCGGACGAAAGTATATTCAAGACCGGGTGGACTTCGAAAATGTGGTGATAATTCGGAATTATCACTGCCTTTTTCGTGAATCACCAAAATGTTGAGCTGTAAAAGGAGTGTGTAGCAGTGTTTCATTTAGTTCTTATAAATGTGAGCAAGAGTATAATATTAGAGTAGTATAAAGCTGCATATATAGTTTCGGACCCCCTCACGAGACTATATATGTCACAATGCTAACCCGGCTGTAACAAACCAAAAGCATCACGGAACAAAAATCACAAAATACAAAAACTCAGAAACGTGCAAGAAGTTCTTGTGATATGGTGGTGTCAGAGTCAGATTGCGTGATAGAGAACAATACATCGACACCGCCATCTATTGTATGACCTAATTAGAGCGATTGTACATTTGTTTATGGTTTTTATAGAACAAAACCAACCAACGATCAAACCGGTGACAACTAATTTTATTTCTGTTGATGGACCTTGGACCAGGAGCCAGAGTAGTTAGTCAATCAAGCTATGGAATCAGAGTAGTCCCCTTCAAATCAGGTATTGTGGACGTATTGTATCACCAGTTGCTATCAGTAAGGGCTAGGATTAAGCAAGAGTCGGGTTCGAGTTGCAAGGTCATTTTTGTTCAATCACGATCGGTGTGTGAGTGGTATTTTATAGTGTTTTGGCAGTCAATATTTGTCCCTTGATCGTATTATTTCAATTTGAACGGGGTCCCTTTTGTGAACGAAGCTTGAGGTGTTGCATACGGTGTTGATGTGCCGTCGCTCGTCTCTATCGCCGTATTTGTTTCCCTCGGCGCCAGTCCGTAGTAGTTATTCTTGGTGTCGAAGTCGGTCATAAAATTGTGCTGCTGTTGCTGTTGTTTTTCGTTCGATCTTGTTCTCGTGCCGTATTCACTGTCTTCTTCGGCGGTCTTCGGTGTTGTTTTGTGTGGTCCTGGTCGTGGTGTATGGCTTCCTTCTGATGTTTGCGTCGCCGAGTCAAGGTCCAGACCGGTAGCTGGTTGGTTTGCAGCAGTCGCGTTCGGTTGGGTTTGTCTGAAAACGAACGTCGAATGAAACAAACAAACAAAAATGATAAGATCCGAAGCCGGTCACAAAGTGTAATGTTACTAACAATAAATGTGCCATTCTGGCAAGTCAATAACAAACCGACTTTTTGGGTCTCAGTCGGTAGACGATGAAGATGAGTGAGCCGACCAGCAGTGCGATGACGAGCGTGGCGAGCACTCCGCACAAGACAGCGATCAGCCACGGCTTGTCCGTCAAAAAATCGAGTGCGGATTGCTGTTCGACGACGTCGTTCGATGGGGCACCTTCTCATTGAATATCACATATAGTTACCGTTTTCTTGTTCTTTTTGCGTACCCGAGCACAATGGTCACGCAAACGAAGCTCACATTCATGCGAAAGCGGTTTCGAGAAATTGCCGGTCTTCGTGTCCAACTCCACCCAATTGCCCGTTTTGCGACAGTACACCGACACCAGGCTTTGAGCATTGCCCTCACGCTCGGGAACAGGTTGGATGGTGCCGCTGCCGAAGCGGAGCGATTTCGGTGGTTGCGTCTTGATTTCGGACCATCTGTTGTTTGCGCATTGCCATAAAACTCAGTCGGCTAGGTTTACTGAATCCAAATCGAGCTTCGCCGAACTCACACAAAACCGGGGTTGCATTTAATTTTGGCCACGTCTGTTCGTCTGCTGAACCCTTCTTGTCCCTTCGGCCACTCGTGTCCGTTTTTGTAGTCGATCTCGGCATTTGTGACTGGAGGTCGTGGGCAGGCTGGACCAGGTCATTAATATTTTAGTAATAATGTTTGCACCTTAATATCCAAACTTTAGAAGGGACTGTACGTTTGTGGCAGACCGATGGATTGTCGAGTATGTAGCCGGGTCGTACGGTCGCACACTTGGTGTAGTGTCGAGGTACTACTTCCGCGTCCGGTTCGTTCTGCCAGTAGTAGCCTGCGAACTTGACATCATGTAGTCAAAATCTTGTGGGTAATCTGAGATGATAGAGCGTTTACCTTGCTTGCAATTGAGCCGGACAAAGCGAACGAAGCATTGGTCTTCTCCCAGCTCGTCGAACTTGTAGTCGGTGCCGAACATGTCCCAATGGCCTTGGAACATAATACACTGGCCGGTCGTGTCGCCCGTCAATTGCGACTCCGGATCAAACCTCACACCGCAGCAGGCGTCGTTGCTCAGGCATTTCATTTGACAAACATCTTTGCTCGTCTCGTTTAAGGTCCGGATATGAAATTTGATCATTGTCAGGATGGCTGTTGGTATTTTACGATCGCAACTGATTTTCGGGGAAAAAGCCTTCTCGAGAGGATTGGTTGTCATGAGACCTGTCAATGTTGGTGAGGTTTGATTTATTTTCATTCAAAAATTGGCAAAAATAAGACCTGATGGCGTCAGTCGTATTGCGAGCAGCACAGCAATAACCGGTAGATGAACGGTCATGATGAAGCTGATGATTCACTTATCTGTTGTTTTTAGTGTAGTTGATGGAATCAGTGCAAGAATCTGAAATCTGAGAATGTCTTGGCCAAGAATAAGCACGCGCGTTTTGCAGTTGATTGTTCTCCCCGAGATTGAGGTGTTTGTTTGCGCTTGGGATTGCCAATATTCTTGCTTAAAACCACAGCTGGGACACACTTAACTATGAATGCCGAATCCGTGACGTTGAACCGCTGTCACTGTGTTTCACACGCACGGTCCATGCAAGCAGACTCACCAAAGTAACACCACTACACGATCAGCGCTTCTGCCCTTTTATGCACCCAGTCTCAATGTTCAAAACTCGCACTATGTCTGTGAACAAGCAAGTGACCAGCAGGCCGACAATTGATTATGTTTTTGATGACGACTTTTATTTTTGAGAGTCCCCGCCGGCCGGTGGCCAATGATGATCTGCTTCCAAAATTATTTTAAATTCACTAACAATATTGTAGTTTATCCCATATTCTTCAGAAATTTACGCGTGCGGCCTGAATTCGCAAGGTCAATGCGGGCGGCGTATTATCGACGACGAGGACTATTCGCTCGCATCAACAGGCGCGACGCCGATTAGCCTGAACTTGCAAGGCGACAGGGATAAAGTGCGACAAGTCGTCTGTGGCTTGGATCACACTGCCATCCTGACAGAGAATGGACATGTGTTCATGTTCGGCTGTGGGACTGATGGACAGCTGGGTGGGTTGGATTTAATCAGGCTAGAAAGAAGATGTTTCGCTGATTGTGTTTAGGTGCAGGATTGACACCAGCATAATTAGTGCCCGAAAAACAAACAACGACGAACTATAATCGTTAATATATGTTTGGTACCGTTTCTTATTATATCCTCCTGATCATGACGTGGGTGCAGATTTCCACATGTGTTTACTATTTATTTATTTTCGGATCAAATCATTTCTTTGTTCCAGCCAACCAAACGTAAACTCGTAATTACTGTTAAAATTATTTCCAAAAATTTCAGGGCGTGAAGGCAAATACGATCGCGAGACAACCTGGCAGCCTGCACGTGTGCGCGGTCAATTGGAGAATCGAAAAATCGTCAAGATTTCCAGTGCCGCCGACAGCATATTGGCGCTATCGAGTGACGGCAAAGTAACTTTATTGTTTCCTAAAGTCCTTGGGTTCCGTTCACTCAAGGTCGATCCGATTCCAAGCTTGTTTATTCGTGAATCAAACTAGATCCGACCTGATTCAGGTGTTCGGCTGGGGCAACAACGAGTATCAGCAGATCAGCACGGATTCAGCGCCGAGCATCGGTCAACCCCGACCACTCCGCCTCCTCCCCGCGTCCAGCCCCGATCGCATAGTCGACATCGCCGCTGGCGGCAGTGCATGCGCGGCACTCACAAACACGGGTATGGTACTGGTCTGGGGTTACGGTATAATTGGTCATGGTCCGAACGTCCTGGACACTGAAGGGCGTGTGGTGCACCTGCCGGCACCGCTGTTCAGCCAAACTTTGTCCACTTACGGGTCGAGGAATACCAGCAAGGTTGTGTCAATCCACGCGGGGCTGATGCATTTCGCTGCTGTCACTAATTCGGGTGAGCTGTACATGTGGGGCAAGAACAGGTATTCGCTGTTGGGACTCGATAATCGCGAAAAGGATCAGTATTTCCCGCTCAAAGTCAACGGACTGTACGGCAAAGTGGTCCAGGTGGCGTTGGGCTATGATCACACGCTCGCTTTGACCACTGAAATGGTGTGATTTTTGGCGTAATTTTGCTGTTAGTTCGTGCTTCTTGCTCAATTGACATTTTGAGGCGCCTTTATTGTGGATACTTGTCATGCTGCAACTCTAAATTTCAGCAAAGGTCATACTTGTTATTGTTGGTCATATTTCGTACATGTTGTATAGGTCCAGTAGAACTTTGAGGGAATTGACATGATAAAGATTTATAAAATTGTACGTCATTCATTTTTTTAATTATTCGGTATGTGAGAAACCACCTGTTACGCAGGTTATTTCCGAAAGAAAAAGACCGTCGGGTGACTTTTGTGCAACGAGGCAAAATGTATTTCAGAGTTACATCGCAGATAGCATGATATGCCAAAAGTGAGAGGCAAAGGAAAGTGAGTGCATTTTCAGTTCGTTTATGAATTGTGTTTAGCAATAGCCGTACTATCACACACAAGCTTGGTGCTGAATGTTCCTCACAAAAATTTGAACCCAGACAACATCGGTGGCCGTCAAAAATCCTAAAAAAAATCCCGAAACGAAAAATCCCGAAAAATAAAAAGGTGTAGAAATGGACCAAAATTTTTGGTCAGAAGTTGGCATTCATGTAGTTGGTGCTCAGGCTTGCATTCAGGGTTAGGCTTAGGCTGCCAGCCAGGAAGACCTGTTCACACGAAGGAAACATCAATAAAAACATGCTCAGGCTTTCTTTCAGGCTTAGGCTGCCAGCCAGGGAGACCTGTCTACGTAAAGGAACTATTCACAAAATACAACGCCCAGGCCTTCATTCATGGTTAGGCTTAGGCTGCCAGCCAGGAAGACATGACCGAACGAGAAATTCAATATCTTGAGCCCCAACTGATCCAGTGCCCAAACTATGGACTCCAACTACATGAATACCCCTTTCTGCACATTAAACTTTGTGTTTTTCCTGTATTTCATTTTTCGGGATTTTTGCTTTTCGGGATTTTTTTTTCGGGATTTTTATTTTTCGGGATTTTTTTTCGGGATTTTCGACCCCACCTTTGATATCTATCAAACGTAAAGCGACCGTGTTGTGGCGTTTCTGTTGTGCAGCACAAGCTGCTTGAAAATCCATGACTTGAGTTCAGAATAATATTTCATGTGGCATTTTCAAATCCATAAGCTTCAATTAATTTCCCAGTTTTGTTCTGGTCGCCATCGACAGTGTTATCACGGGTCATCGTCGTTTTTGGGTGCGCAACAAGGGGGACCCGCCCATTCAACGATTGTTATACGATCCACAAAGTTGGTGAATGATTTTTGACGCTTTTATTGTGTCATGTTGAAATAGGCTGTGCTCTAGCTTGTCATTTTCTGTCATCGTAAAAGTTCCCTAGTAAATCGGAATGGAAATAAGGCTGATTGAGAAACAGCGTCTGTGGGCCGCAGGAAAAATCGCCATGGCGGTCACGTTAAAGAGAAATGCGGTCTGAGTTGTTTTGGGATGTAATCAAACGAAACTAGTCAATTTCGATCAACGATTCACTACTAAGCGCCCTGGGCGCACAGAAAGGCAGATTGGTGACAAAAATGTCCTTCAAAAATAATAACTGAGTAGAGGTCACTATGAAGATGGCTATTGGGTAACATCATGTCTCGTTTTCTTCAGTCGACCGCACCGTTCTATTCAAAGAAGCAAAGAAAATGTCCGAACAGAAAACGGTCGCCAGCAAAGCGTATCGCTCCGAAATGCAGCTGGACAAATAAATCAACAAAAAACAACTCGGATTTATGAGAAACTGGGACAATTATTATTTTCGATCGAATCAGCACCATATCAATAATAATTCATCAAAATGACCGATAATCTGGGCCTAATAATCGCAACAGTTCTGTTCCTCGTGGCATTGGCCATCGTGTTCTTTGTCAAACGTCGTGCCAGTGCACGCAGACAGACTGTGCTCATCGTTGGCCTTTCTGATGCAGGCAAATCGGTGATTTTTGCGAGATTGGTCGGAGGTCGGTGAAGCGGAGGGATGTTTTTGTTATTTTATTGGGTTGAATTATGGGATATCTGGCAAGGCTGGTGCAAGCAAACTCAGTATTCTGTTTAATGCGGTCTTCGTCCGTGACTACTTGAGCTGAAGTTGCTCCAATATTTTATTCACCGTTTTTTAGTTCGGCTAAGCTACAACCGCTTTCACGCTCGTTAGAACCAGAGCTGTGAGTAAATTTTGAAACTTGGATAAGAGAGGACTGATTCATTTGGTTCACTGAACATTGCTTCGTGTTTGGCCGCAGGAAATGTTTCGAATAATTCATTTGTCGTGAGCGAGAATAATTTGTCACTGATCGTGACTGCGCATTCGCTCATAAAATTTTCTGAAGAGAACGCACTTGAAAAAACGAAAAGCAACACTGGGACAACTGCGACCACGTTTGTAATTATGATTTTGGTTTGATTTTCAGGCAATCTGGTCAAGACGGTCACATCGATGCAGGAGAACGCGACGCACACCGAGTTTGAGGGCCAGAAACTGCAGCTGGTTGATGTGCCCGGGGCTGCGAATGTGCGTGCAGCCAGACTGCAGCATTGGTTGAGAGAGAATCACGGCGCTGTCAAAGGTTGGCCGGATTTGTTTTGACTGGTTATGTGGGTCATTCAGAACATCTTTTGGTCTTTATGATGTCAACGAGATATTCTGTGATGGTTTGGGGGGGGGCTGGTTTGTTTGTCAACGTTCTGCGAGTACAGTAGCAAGAAAGACTACAGATGGGCTGTTGTTTCCTTTTGTCAACACTGCCCCCGGCTGTGGCTGGATTCGGATCCTGAACAATTTCTTTTTGTTGAAATAAAAACCTGGTAAACAGCCACAATAATAGACTACGGTTCAGTGTGCGACACGCATTGGTCATAAATCAAGCCAGACATACGCAAAGTAGGTCATGCAGAATAGCACCTGCATTGCCCCAGCCCTAGCCACATGAGTGTCCTTGTTCATTCAGGCGTGATCTTCGTGATCGATTCGTGCACCTTCCAACGCCAACAACGCGACGTCGCCGAACTGCTCTATGATTTGTTGATCAGTGTGCCAAAGGGTGTGCCGTTGCTGGTCACCTGCAACAAACAGGATCAGCCATTGGCCAAAAGTGCTCAGGTCTGTGCAAGGCTGCTTGGTGATTCTTATGTTTGAAGGTCGGGCACGGTGTAGAGGAACTAACAGCATGCTTGTGGAAATGATGTGTGAATAATAAAGATGAGACCTCTGTTCGCTGATGTTTCTGTTCAACAACACCTGTTTTGCTCCTGTGTTGGTTGCTTTGTCCGAAATCTCTGAAGGAACAGCTATCCAACTGAAAACTATCAGTGCAGTGCAAAAGATGCAAGAAGCGAAACCATGTCGATTTACGTTGGGTTCAATATACAATGGCCGAATAAAATGTGTTCATAAAAACCTACATCAGTCCGTACTCACATCATCATCCTTTTTTCAGACGATCGAGTCGGTACTCGAGAAAGAACTGGCCATGTTGTGCGGCACACGTCAGGCTTCGCTGGAGTCGACCGAAGGCGACGGTGACACGGCGATGAAACGCAGGTCATTGGCCGAGCCCGGACAAAAGTTCACGTGGGAGGATTTCGATAAGGTTGGGCTGGCAGGTTGTGTGTTCGGCTCAGATCAGGAGTTTTCGGTTGGAACAGTGACGCTCTGTTTCCGGTGGTACGAATAACTTTCTGGGACTGTGGTTCAACTGTTTAGCGGTTACCGCCCGAGTGGTGGACACTCGACTCTACCGTGGTCATCATTGATGCCTTCACTTTCTTCATAGCGTGTCGTCGTCGCGCGTCTGTGATCACTTCACTGGTTCAGTGCTCTGATGCAATAGACTGCGGGAGGGTCACGGGTCACTACGAACACGGTTACGCTAGCCATAATACAACGGTTCTCAGTCTTACCTTCAAGCTTGGGTCCATAATGGGTTATCTAGGGCCACCTTACCATGGTGATGGACTGGACTACTGTACCGTACTAGTCCCTGATGTGCAGGTTGAGGTCGAGTTCATCGAATGCAACGCAATCGGCAGTGTGGTTGAGGAGGCAGATGCTGCTGCGGAGGAGGAGGATGAGGAGGAGTACGATCTGAGTGGCATTGAACAATGGTTGATGGAGCTGTAGAATGGTGGATGGATACAAATTCGGTGATGATTTGATGTTCTGCCAAATTGGAACTTGTGTAGTCGATTATTGGTGACTTTTGGGTGCCAATTCGATATCAAACTTGGTGATCTGCACCATGACTTTTTATTGACTTTGCGTATGTCAAGGTTTGTTTGCCATACCTGTGTTGACCAGCGTAAAGTTTTCCCTTCATATTTTTTACGCTGATAGTGTCGTTGTCATCACATAGCCCATCAGCGGCTCGAAATATTCGCAATGTTACGTGAGCGGACGATTGCCAAGTTTAGTATTGATCCGGATCTATCAACGGGATAGGTGTTTTCTGCTTTTTATGGTTCTTGTTCGTGTTTTTATGCCAGCTGTCGTGTCGGGCGGAAAGGAAACAGTGAATTTACGTGGCGAAAGAACTTTTTGCTCATTAAAGATCTGTGTTCGATTGTTTATGATTTGGGATATAATTGAATATTCTGTTGTTTTTATTCCATTAAGGTGATGCTGTTTTTTTATTTACCTTTTTCTTCAATATAATTGTTGTTTTTTGCGAATGCCGCTTCCATAACGAAAGTGGGCGATAGACTGCACATGTCTTTTATTCCTTTTTCGATGTCAATGAAATTTTGTTCTTGTTTTTGTTCCATTCAGTATCAGATATTTAGAAATAAAATATAGTGCACACTTTTATGGAGAAACGCAGAATGCCGACATCATAAATTCAAATTCGGCGGAACGAAAGTCTTGTTCGCAGCAGCACTGCTGGTATTAGTTCCGGTCCCAGGTCCAGCCGTGCCCGTTCCTGTCCCTCCGATGTTGATGAATGACGTTCCATATGTGAACGGGTCAAATGGTTGGGAACCGGAACTGGTGCAGGAACCATAGGTTCCGCGTGGATCCGTCGCAGAACCGGAACCAGTGTAGTCGAACGGCCATTGGTTATTGTCGGTGTGATACAGCAGCTGATCGTAGTTGGCTGCTGTGGACATCTCTGATTGGCCAGATTGCTGTTTGGATCTGAAAGTCAGACCAGCGGGTGTTGTTATGGTCACCAGATGCTGTTTGCCGACTTGTGACCAACAGGGGTACGGTATTACGACCAGTAATTAGGCCGCAATGGATACTTTAACAACGAAGACACCAAAACTTCACGCTGGTCGAAATTCCTGGCAACGCTCGAAAGGTACCTATTGAAGCGTGACAGGAACAGATCACCAAAATCAGGGACTCACTACTCACCTGTGCTGGTGACTGCCGCCCTTCCGACTGCTGGTCGAACTTCGTGTCATGATGCTGGCAATTTGGAATGTACCACCAGCTTGTTGTTGTTGTTGACCGGCTTTGCTTGAAACATCTGCTGCACCGGCAGTGGGTGCACAGGGCATATAGCTCGGGTAGCTAGACTGAGTCGGCGTGTTGTAGGTGGGAACTGGAAAATGAGTGATGTTTCATTGGACCATTGATAAATGGAAATGATGATGACAGTATTGGTGGATCACGACACATCGGAACAGCAGTAGTATTGGATATCACACCAAAAGTTGAGCACAATGTGCAACAACATTTATCAAGCGGACTTTTCTGTCCTATAGTAAATTTCTAAATTCGTTGCCGCACAGGCACAATAAAAGACGCCGCATAGGTCAGCAGACACACGTGCAGCTTGCCAGCCAGCCAGCCGTGCGCGATGTTTCAGAACTGCGCGTGGTTAGCATTCGGGCTTAGAACTTGACATTAACTATGCGGCGTATTTTACTGTGCGGCAGCGAATTTGGAAATTTACAATAGCAATGGTCCAATTTGCCGACACCGGATTGACACCTCATCAAAGGGCTTGATAACAAATATTGCGGATTAGAGGGAGTAAAAATTGAAAAAGCAAGCACTCCACAAAGAAAATCACACAAACCAGTGTACGGAAATTGCGCGTACTGCGTCTGATGGTGCCATTGTTGGGTGGTGGGGTATGACCACGAACTGGTGTCACTGTACTCGAAAGATGGTCGTAGTGTAGTCAGACTGTGTTGTTGTTGTTCGTCAGTGTTGTTGTTGTTGTATCCCACAACTGCTGTTGCTGTTGCGTGTTGTTGTTGTTTATCCGACTGTTGCACAGTAGAGCGCGCGCGTTTTGCGCTCGACAATGTTTCACCGACGGTATTCATTTGCTGTTGCATATTGGGCTGCGTAGTTGCCCTCGCGCTGTTTCCATTTGCAGAACTTTGTTGTTGTTGTTTATGTTTCTGAGCGCCCACTGCCCGTTTCGTGTTTGCTGCACTGCTGGTTGGGGGCAAGGTGATTGGTTGCGGCACCGGACGCGAGTATCCCGAGGGTGTACTACCCGCGCTCGTGACCATCGACGGGATCGGACGTCGATTATTGTTGCCAGGTGCACCGCTACGACTAGCGGTCGAGACGGGTTCACTCGAATCTTGTTGCTGGTTGCAGGTCCTACAAGCAAACGTTTTGGGTTTTTTTATGCTGAAGAATGGTGCAAAAAACAACATGGGCGTTAGCTAGACACGAGAACCGAGCTTGACGTTTCACCAATGTAGGCTGGAGTCTCTAGTTTTTTAAGCAAAGGGTGATTTATCTAGCCCGAAAAGTCGCAAACAGCGAAGATGGATAAAAAAGTATATTGATCAAACCTCAAATATTCAATCGAGAACCGTCCACCCTGTGCATCTTCTCTATTGGCACTCGTACTGTTACCGGCACCACGTGATGTTTGTGTATTGTAGGTATCCTGACGACACAATGTAGCATCAGTTGATGACCATGCGGAGGATGTCACAGCTCGTGCTTGTGGCGCGTGTTGCTCTGTAACGGTTGGAAGGAATAAGACAAATTTTGTGAATATTGTTCTAAATTCCACCGCCTGTATGTAGCATGTAGAACACAACAGCGATATGTAGGCATGATGACAAGTTTAGACACAAATCAGATGTTGCTGTTCCGCACCCCACTCATCCACTCCACCCTCATTTTGTGTTCAGGAGACACCGGGCTAGAGAATAGTAGGACAGCAGTTTCAGGCAACAAATTTATAAAGCTTTGAGTTTTTCTGTTTAGTTACAAAGAACTTGAACTGTGTTAGGCGAAGGCCAACCAACCTTTTCCCAGCAGAGTTTCAACATTCCAGCGTTCACGTGACCGGGTCGGGGTGTCAGGTACCATCGACCTGTCTGGGATGTTCGATCTGCCTGGCACACTTCTAGTCGGGCTTGCTTGCTGACGCACTGGTTGTTGTTGTTGTTGTTGTTGTTGTTGTTGTTGTTGTTGTTGTTGTTGTTGCTGCTGCTGCTGTTCTTGTCGTTGTTGCTGCTGTTGTTCTTGTTGTTGTTGTTCAGCCACATAATTAACGATCTCCTGTATATGCCCACTGTTGATTGCAGATGTTTCACGATTTGCCTTACTCGACTCTGCAACTGTTCTCTGTTGCTGCGGCTTTGTACTGTTGTTGGTTCGCTGTGATGTTTCGTTAGAAACAGGGTTCGCTGTTTCTGTCGCTTTCATCATACTTTGTGCTCCGTTCGAAGTAGCGTCATCAGCATGGTTACCACCAGTCTGACAAGCAGCAGTAGCCATCACTCGTTCTGGCTGACGTGGTTGCACTGGTCGCAACTGGTTGGCTGATGTTTCACAACGATGTGGTGCCGATATGGTGATGACGTTGTTGTTGTCCTTTGAATCACCCTGTGCTGATGGTAGTACAATCACATAGTTGGTCACCGGACGGTTATTATTGAATGCGGATGATGCATGAGGTGGAGAAACGCACGTTTCGTTAGTTTGCACGCCGCGACTGCGTGTGGGCGTGAATGTCTGACTGGCCGTGTCACGCACTCTGCAATCAAGAATGCGCACGTTTTTTTGTTTGGCGACTGCCATGAGGCGATGATGTAGGCCATTTGAACGACTTTCTCATACCGGAAGGCATAAGCTGACTGTGACTGAGTGTTGCGAACAAGACAGGTAACAAGACTGACACGGACCAGATCTTCGATGCCCCAACATGCGACTCAAAATCTCGCACAAATGTCGCATGAGTGAATCCTGGATTCCCAGAAGTATACTCCGCCAGGCTTGCGCTTGGAATTTTAGGTCCAGCGCCTTCGCTGGCTGAAGCACAAAGGCCTAGGCCACGGCTTGATCCCAAAATAAACAAACTCTAACTTAAAACATCTGATATCATCCGGCAGCTGCAGTGGCACTCCAGCATTTGGTGCATCGGAGCCAGTGGAGATCGCTACAGGCATCAACGTGCTGGGCGCTCGGCAATCACTCACAAAACGCGTCACTGATGTTTCATTGGGTGGATGACGTTTGAGAACGTTCAGCACGGCGCGTAGCACGTCAGTTTGACTCTGAACAAAAATTTTGAATAGATCTTGACGACGACACACACCAATTTGTGCACATTTTGGAGCACTTGCAATTTTCGTAGAGAAATTTTAGAACGAACACTTCAGCAAACGTTCGTCTTAGGAGTGCAGTGCCCGTGGAAAATTTTTGGTCTCTCAATGACGCGATCCGCATCCTCATATTTATATTGCGATGCACGCCCGGGTGCAGATCGATGTGACTCAGGGTCGAGCAAATGGTCCATGGTCATTGGGCATGATAACAAGCAACGGTGAAATCAGCAGCAACTCAGATGGACTCTGGTGCGGTGACTGGCAGTGTTTCGTCGCCTAATTCCACGTCCTACAGTCGACGAGGTGAAGAACATTTCAAAGCCAGCCAGCCAGAACCGCCCACCAGACATGCTACTATTATATCTAGAACCAGAATTTGCAAATGTTGCACCGTCTGGCCACAATTAAAACAAGAAAAAAGAGGGCCATACATACGCTGACGCCAACTCACAGGCGATTCAGACAATCCGGGCACCAGATCAGCGATGTCTTTGATCAACTGGGAGAATATCGATCGACGTTTCTGCTCATGTTGCGCCTTCAGATGCTGACGACGCGGACTGTCTTTCGCCATTTCAGGTCATATTTTTGTCAAGATTTGGGTGGTTTTATCATTGTATTCCTGTTCTTTTTACTTATGTCGATCTTTCTGTGAAGTTTACCATTCACAGTTTTCAACCTGCGTTGTCAAGGCTTTTCTCATTTCATCAACATTTCCAACTGTCTTTCAAACCTTCGATCCACAACCAAATGTTTCATCCTCATGTCGGTTTTTCCTAGGAGCAGAGCAAATACTTT
Source organism: Rhynchonema sp. JSB1_4 (assembly GCA_030248065.1). Taxonomy (NCBI): domain Eukaryota; kingdom Metazoa; phylum Nematoda; class Chromadorea; order Monhysterida; family Xyalidae; genus Rhynchonema; species Rhynchonema sp. JSB1_4. The sequence goes on from JASAMV010007724.1 coordinate 59,875, forward strand.
GTGGTGCCCACCTCAAATTTCGCATGTGGGTATGCCATGTCGGTCAGGCAGTACACCTTTTGATGGGTTGCGAGTATGTCATTCAAAGCTGGCTGTCCTGATGTGGGCATAAGCGTAATAGGGTGTACCTTGTACGGAGTCATTTCCGACATATAGGCAGGTACCGGGGGACCATGGTTACAATATGAGTCACGGCTTAATACACGGGGAGCTGCTACCAGCAAAATATAGCTGGTGTACACACTGGCATACTTGCAGACACCAGAGTACCAAACTACTATAGAGTCAGTCTGTGACCAGCCCCCAGGGTTACCTTACCCTGATACAAAAGCTCCAACTTTTGTGAAAGCTTGTTTACTTGTTTGTGTGTATTGGTGAGCCCACAATAGGTAGTAGCATTGTCGCCTATTGTTTGGCCATTAGGCACTCTCTCCAGCTTTATTTTGGTGCTTTGGTTAGCTTACAGGCCTCATAATTAATAGATGGCGTTGTTTTTGGTCTGCTAACTGCGCTCTGTTTTGTGTTTTTGGCGTTTGAACCTGTGCTACTAAAACCACAAATCATAATAACAACTTCAGAGCGTTTTTGCGGGGACAGACAATTTGACAATAACCCGCTGTTCATTACGATTGTTTGTAAACTTATTTTACGTCTGTTCGCATTAGCCCACCCAGGCGGAACAGCCAAAACAACTGGGAGCATGTGCTCATAGACAATCATGTCCATGTACTAAATAAACTTGCATTTGTTTTCGCAAGCAATCAGCTTATTTCGTGTCAGATGTAAAGATGTGCCTGGTTGCCATGGTGCACAGGCTGGTACGGGAATCCCCTCAATCACTCTCGGCGTAAATACCCCCCTTTTCGCTAGGTTACCACTGAGAATGTGACAAAACGGCAAGCTCTTTCTCTCATTAGCTGATTGTTCTTGGGGACAATTAGTAAATTAATATTCGCTGACCATGAAAACATTCATAGCTATGACTTGTTGCTTGCGACTTTCGACATTAACGTTTTTCAAAC